>JAQFVV010006593.1:0-258756 GCA_028023455.1 Epiperipatus broadwayi | reverse complement strand
TCCCTACACGAATTTAAAAAGTATTTTAAAGATGTGATGTTGACTTTGCTTGTGGTAATGTTACCATAAGTTTAATTAAAGCAATCTATGAGTATTTGATATGTGAATTGTGTTGATCTTGAGAAGAAATTAAAAATGATGATGATTATGATGTAATACTGCATTAATAAATTTAATAACAAATGTTTGAAGCTAAAGTATTTAAAAGACAAGTTAAAATTAGATAAAGATATTTATTAAATTCAAAATATATGTTAAAAGTGAATAAAAATATTTTAAATTATAAGTATTTAAATTGAGATTAATATTTGATTTTAATCATATCAAATAATTATTTTAAAATCTATTATAATATCTTAAATATTTAAAAATATTTATTTTAAAAACTGCAATTGTTAAGTTTATTTTTAGACAAGCGTTCTTGTGTTATAGAGAACAGATGTTATACACACACGCGTGGAAGTTGTCTAATAAAGTTGCATAATTATTTTAAAAAAATCATGTTATAAAATTTATAAATAATACGTGAGTTATCACGAGATA
Organism: Epiperipatus broadwayi; assembly: GCA_028023455.1. Lineage (NCBI taxonomy): Eukaryota > Metazoa > Onychophora > Udeonychophora > Euonychophora > Peripatidae > Epiperipatus > Epiperipatus broadwayi. Next base: position 258,213 of record JAQFVV010006593.1, on the reverse strand, counting down.
AAAATAAAGATATTAATGTAAAATATTAAATTTGATTTTAAAAATATTGTCTTAAAAATATTACGTATTAAAAAAGATTTAGTTTATTTTAAAATGATCTTATAAAAGTTAAGATTTAAATTAAGTGAGAAATAATATTTCAAAAGAATGTTTAATAGATTTAAATAAACGATAAATATTGTTTTAAAAGAATTTGATAAAATATTAAATATTAAATAAGTCATTATTTTATTTTAATAGTGAGTTGATAAATATGTAAATCAGATTAAAAATTTTGATTGTTTAAACCTACCAATCAGATAAGGAGTTTCTGGCAGTATATAAGCTGGATTCAATTGTTGAGGGGGTCTCTCTACAATAAACTTCTAAGTCGTTTGTGCTATTAAAAAAATAGCTGAGTAAATTTATAAACGCTCTTAAAAATCAGTTGTAAAATCATAAGAGTGTTATTGAATAATTTATAATATTTTAAAGTAATGAATATGCAGTAGAAACTTAATTTTCCCTATCGTCTTCTCAATATCGAAACTCAATTTACGTACAAATAGTCATGGAAACCTCACACATCGGAGAAATATATCAGAAACTTTATGTTATAGAAGTAACAGACGCTGGATTAGTACATAAAACTACAAGATGGAGAAAAGTAGTATTTTGGACTAAAAATAGTTTTCAAAAGTTAAATTACTATTGTCTATTACTAATAGATATTTTAAAGAAATATAAATATTTCTGTAAAAGAAAGTATTTTGACAAATTATAGAAGTAAAATATGTATCTTAAGGAAAGATATAAGATACAGTAGTAATTTTAAATAAATACTTGCCTTGTTAAGTCTTTATGCTAAAAGACTAAATATTGACGTTTTAAAAAGGCAAATAGACTATAAATATGATTATTTAAAATCACAATATAATAAAATTGCTATATCGAAGTAATCTAAACGCTGGACGTTATAGATGAAAAAATTAATTCTTACCGGAATATGGTATTTACAAATGCGCAAATAATACATGGATATCCAAATTAAGTTAAATAAGCCAAGCCGAGCCAAGTTAATTGAAAAATAATTAAATGACAATTTGATCAATTATAAACTAAGTTGAAATAATAACTTTCAAATAATAATTGATGAAGAATTGGATCCAAAGAACTTATAAACTATTTTAATTTTATTTGTTTTCTTATTGGAACTTATTTTTTTTTTAAAAAGAACGTTATCATTTTTTTTTTTATTATTATAAACTTTCAAGAAGCACGTGATTCAACGGAACAGGAAATAGTGTTCTATTGACTTTATACGGAGGATATTTGTTAGAACTTTTATGGTAGGATAAAAATCAACGATGGAGTATGTAATGTAAATTTATTTTATTTATTTAACCTAAAATTTAAATATTATTAAACTCTTAAAAAGTAGGTTAGGTACATTTATTAAATAGTAACTTTAAAATGATATATAATTAATTACATAAACTTATTTTTATAATTAATATAACACGGAATATTCTAATGAATGTTTATGAGTGAAAATGTGAATGATTTTTTATTTTATGAAGCTGCAAATTCCGAAGAATACTGGATAGCAGATTGGACAATATTATTATTATGGTAAAAAATATTGTATAATGATTTTTAATGAATTTAATATGTTTTTCTTTAGATCAACTGAATATTATGTTGTTGTAGAATGAATGGATAAATATATTATGAAAACACATACATTATATTGACAATAAACTTTATTAAAATATGCATAATTTTTAATTTATAATATAAACATGACATAACATTACGTAAAAAGTTTGAGAAATAATTATATGATTCTTTCGTAAATAATTTTGATATTTTTATTTATGCTTAGTATTAAAATGATGTTTATTACTTATCTAAGTAATTATTTTACTTTTGCAATTTTAGAAAAGGATTTTAAAAGTCTATAATTTTGTGTATTTTGTTTATTGAATAAGCTAAGTTACGTTATGAGTAGAAGCCTATATTTAGATTGAAAAGTTTACTAAGTATAGACAGTATAGTATGAGTAATTTGGATAATGAATATTTTATTTGAAGTTGATATTTGTTTTCCGGAAAATGTTGTTTTTTAAATGAGTTTAGAATATGTTTTATAGATAGAAATATATTAGAAAGGTTAGTAAAGCACATAGGGTAAAATAATGATTTTACACAGAAAGGAATCATAAAATTTATCTAATGTAATGTTTTATGAATTTAAAATTGATAAATGATTTAAATATTAATGTTTGAATAATACAGATATAGAATGCATATTTTATAAAACATATAACAGAAATTACATTAGGTGGAATATAATTATAACCAATCATTTGTTTTACATTACAAAGAGATATTGATTTTATATACAGATATTAAACAATGCTAGTAATAAAGTGAACACATTATAATATATTATAAATGATATTTAAGTAATGTAGTTATTTAATAGGTAAAGCTACATTATGTACACATGCTACATAAATAGTCTTAACATATTGTTAATTGTAGTAATTAAAGTACAACTATTTATTTAAAAATCTAAGTTTAAGAAAAACACACTATAATCATATTAATATAGCATTTATTTGAAGGAATGTGTAATTCCTTATTAAGTACATAAGTTAATGACAGTGTAAGCCTCTTATATTTGTATTTTCTTATTTTTATTTTATTTGTTGTTATAAATTGTAAACTGTAAATAGTGTAAATAAATTTTATTTGAAGTTATTGTAAATAAATTTGTTAATTTGTTTTAAAAGTGTGTCGAGTTTTCATTGTTTTTCACCTCAGCATTTTGATATCAGATGATTTGAAATAAACATAATATTTGCACAAAATTGAATTTGTTATTATTACTTAGAATGGAATACCATATTTGCTTAACATTATTTTATAAGAATTGATTGACATGAACATAAATATTACAATGGTCATAAGATGATTATAATGCACATTATAAGAATACAATATTGTTTATTGCCACAGATTATTAAGTATAAGATTTTGATCTATTTTAAAATGAAGATACCATATAAACTAAAAGATATACATATGATTGTTTATTTATTTAATGATTAATTATATCATAGAAATAGATGAGATTAAATTACATTCTAAGATTAGTATTATTATTATTATTTAAATAAGTTAGGTGTATTTAAGTTTGATATAAAATCCCACATCATACTTATTTACATGAGTTATTATTATTTTAAAACAGCTTAGAAGAACCTGAGATTATTTAATTATATTTTAAATTAAAAGTTAGGAATTATTTTAGTATTATTAAAGATAATTTATTTCATTTAAAAGCCATAAGAATGCTATAGATGTAGTGGTAAAGTGATAGGGTAGTGATAGTATTCTTATGCCATTGAGACAGTATCTTGGGAGATATTGACTCAGTGTAAATCTGCTTATTACTTTGTAACTTTACTTCGCAGTCTCATAATTTTATTAAATACTTATTTAATTAGTATAATCTAGAACTATATTGATTTTGATGATTGATAATAAATTTAATTAAGATATGATAATATAAAAATATATTAAAGATAGATATGCAAATTTTAATGAAGCATAATAATGTAACTGAGCTAGTTGTATTTTAAACTATTTTATATATCCAGAAGTAAGGGTACAAAGGGTAGGAAGATTTTGGCGCTCAACGTTTTTGGCATGATATGTTTAAGTAGGATTTAGATGTTCAAACGTTATCGGTTTGATATGTTAAAGTTATAATTTTATCAGCCGATAAGTGGTCAAGAAAGTTTTTGGCCACAACGTTTTAGGCTAAATATTTAATTAGGGATTAAGATATAATTTTAGGATTAGTATATGTTAGGAGAATAAAGTGAGAAGTATAATTAGTATTTTATAATAATATTTATAATTGATTAGATGTTGATTATAAAATTAAAATAAAATTAAAATAAAAATTTTATTAGTAAAGTATTATATTTTCATGTGGTATCTGTAATATGATTATTCTTTGAAGTTAAATACTATGTTGATTTTAAGTTAATAAAACAATAAATTATAGAAATGTGGCAAATAATTATATTATGATGTGACCATATCAATTCTTGAAATATTTTAAATGGATATTTAATATTATATATTATGTGCAAATTGTCTGTGAGTCATAGGTGTAAAAATAAATGATATGACACAATTTTGTTATTGAAATTTATATAATTATCTAATAATAAGTAATGTAGAGTTTTTGAGGATACTATTATATGATTAATTGTGAAGTGGGTTGAGTGGAGATGGGAAGGTTGATGGGGAATTGTATTTTAAAAAAGTATAAAATAATAAGTACTGCATATTGTTAGGATTGAATTTTAAAAATAAAAATGGATAATTGGGATAAAGATTTAGGAGTTGAAATGTCAAATTTTGTTGTAGAAGATAATAGTTGTGTGGAGAGCAAAGAGATAGAGAAGTTTGCAAGTTTAGAAGTAGTATTAGAAAATACTCAAAATATGGATAGTGAAATAGAGGAGGAGGAGATAATTTTTAAAACTGTAGAAAAAGAAGCAGTGAAAACTGAGAAAGATGTAGAGAACTTATCAAAGTCTGATTTTGAGAAATATTTTAAAATGATAATACAAAGTATAAGTTCAATGAAAGAAGATATGAAAGAAATGAAAGAGGAGAGTAAATCTTTAAAAGAAGATATGAAAGTAATGAAAGAGGAGAATAATAAAAATAGTCTTAAATTAGATTCTTTAAGGGAAGATAATAATATTAGATTAGATTCTTTGAAGGAAGATAATGATTCTATTAAGAATGAAATAAAAAATATGAATAAGAAAATGGAAGATAGAATGGATAGTATAGACATAAGATTTGATAAGAATGAAGAAGTAATTGAATCTTTAAAATTAGAAATACTAAAGGTTGATGATAGAAATCAAGAAAGGCTAGAAAGAGAATTTCATGAGTTTTCAGAAAACACAATCAAAGGTCTAAGAGATCAAATAGCTGAATCTATTGATCAATGTAAAATTAATAGTAATAATTTAACCTTAAAAATTGAGGATTATAAATTAAAAGTTAATACTGAAATTGGTGATGTGAAAAACCAAGTGAGTAATATTAATGAAGATTTCAAAGATGTTAAGAATGCTATAATTCAGACAAAAAGGGACATAAAAAATGAAATAGAGCAGGAATTAGTAGAGAAATTTAAGAGTATAGATGTTAAAAAGGTCGATGAAAATAAATATCGATCGAAAGTTGGAGAAAATATCAAACGTATTCAGAAGGATATAAAGGATCATGCAGGAATGATAGAACAAAGTAATAACAGTTATAAAGAAATTTTAGACAAGAATCTAGATGAGTTCAGAAAAGAGCAAAAAGGGTATGTGAAGCAAGTGCTTGAACAGATGGACTTAGAAGGAAAATTTCAGCAAGTATATGATCAAATGGAAATGAAAAGTATATGTAATGCCAAGGCAGAAATGTTTACCGGAAAAATAAGTAGTAAAGCATATGTTGACTATGTTGATTCTTCACAAATGAATAATATAGAGTTAATTAAGCCAAGTAGTAATAATAATAATCAATCAGACAATACTCTTGTGAAGGAAATTGACAATAGACCAATTAGAGAAGTAATTAGTCATGAGGGTAGTTCAAATAATTCTATGGCCTTAAGGTTTATGAAAGTTAAACCGTTTAAAGGGGAATACATGGAAAATCCCTCGGAGTTTCTAAACAATTTGGATGAATTGTTTTCAATATGTTCCTTATCTGAAAAAGAAAAAGTAACCGTGTGTAGCAATCATTTATATGGAGTTGCTAAAGATTGGTGGCAATCTTTGTTTGTGAAGCCAATGACTTATGGTGACTTCAAATGTTTATTTGTCGGGAGCTTTTGGAACTCCGACAAACAGGATTGCGTTCGGTATCAAATTACCCAAGACAAGTACCAAGTTAGCAAAGGCAGCTACACCAGTTTTTTCAGAAGTCAAGCCGTTCGTTTGAAGACTTTGACTGCTTATCCATTATCGGAGGGACAAATTGTTCGAATAGTTAGGCACAACTTGCCAAAGCATGTGGAACAGTTGCTAATAGTTGCTGACCGTGGAACAATTGAAGGAGTCTCCGAAATATTGGATGCTCTGGAAGTATCAGAATTATCTATGGATAATAGGTCTAGAGTAAATAGGGATAAAAATAATTACCCATTAGCAAGTCTTAGTGTCCATACAGGAGTAAAATCTTCTGGAGGCTTTAAGAGAAGTTTTAATTATAAAGGTAAAGATAAGATGTCTCCATATTTTAAAAAGTCTATACAGTACAATGCAAATAGGGATAGAAGTGATGATTTGCATAATCAACCTTCTACAAGTGGTGTGACCACTATTCTTAAGAAACCCGCTAATAAAACTAGCAAAAAATTAAATTAGAAAGGAGAGGGAGAATTAAAATTTAGATTTAAAGAAGAATATATTTAATAATTAAGATAGGTAATTCTCAAAGAAGATATGTGTGTTTGATAATGTGTTATGACATTATATATTATTTTTTTTTTTTTTTTTTTTTTTTTGGGCTTTGTAAAACAAACATGAGATATTTCTATGTTTGCAACTTTCAAAGTAAGGTGAAAATACCTTGATGTTAACCACACTAGATGGGAAAAAAATGACGTGTAATGTAAGGAATTTAATTCTTTTTCCTTCTAATGTGTGAGTTACAATTGTAAAAATGTTGTGAATAAATATTTTAATGTAATATTTAAATACTTGCTTTATTCACATAAGGAAATAATTTATTATGTGATAAGTTAGCCTAATGAATAAAGTTTAGTTGAAGAAATTTACAAAATATGTAAATGATATTTTAAGAAGAAATAAGTTTTGTCATAATGACTAAGTAGAAAGGGAATTAACTATTGAAGTAAATATATTTTAAACAAGAAATTAAATAATAGAGTTAAAGAGTATAAAACTCGTATGTTTAAAATATATATAATTAAATCTTATAAAAGATTAATTTGTATTAAGGTAGTGATCATGAAAGAGATCAATCTTAAAAGATGAAGTTAATCATTTTAAAAGAGAAATATATAGATTTGATGAATAATAATCTATAAGATTGCTAATGAAGTTAGCAATAAGTTGTAAATAAAATACATAGAGTAGTTTAAAATATAGTATTAACTATAGTAATATGTATTTTTAGTAACTTATGTAAAGGTGTATTTAAGAGAATTTGAATACTTGATATTTGTAGAAATATTAGGGAAATGGAAGTAACCTAATTAAGAGATAAGTAAAGAGAAGTGAAACTTAATTTATGAAGTAAAGAAGTCATTGTAGTTTATTTAAAAGTGTTTCCTTAGTGAAATTTGAGATGATATTTCAATGCTTTATGAAACTTTGTGATAAAGTAATGTGTTATAATATTTAAATGATAAGAAAGATAAAATTGATAAATATGGAGTAAAGATGTTAAAGATGAAGGTTAAATTTAAAATTTTATCCGAAGGAGGGGAATATGTGCCCTTTTATATGGGTCACCATTTAAGTTTTGTGCTAATCTAGTGGAAAATTTTAAATTTAAGAAGTATTTTAAAGATGTGATGTTGACTTTGCTTGTGGTAATGTTACCATAAGTTTAATTAAAGCAATCTATGAGTGTTTGATATGTGAATTGTGTTGATCTTGAGAAGAAATTAAAAATGATGATGATTATGATGTAATACTGCATTAATAAATTTAATAACAAATGTTTGAAGCTAAAGTATTTAAAAGACAAGTTAAAATTAGATAAAGATATTTATTAAATTCAAAATATATGTTAAAAGTGAATAAAAATATTTTAAATTATAAGTACTTAAATTGAGATTAATATTTGATTTTAATCATATCAAATAATTATTTTAAAATCTATTATAATATCTTAAATATTTAAAAATATTTATTTTAAAAAAAGCAATTGTTAAGTTTATTTTTAGACAAGCGTTCTTGTGTTATAGAGAACAGATGTTATACACACATGCGTGGAAGTTGTCTAATAAAGTTGCATAATTATTTTAAAAAAAATCATGTTATAAAATTTATAAATAATACGTGAGTTATCACGAGATAAAAAATAAAGATATTAATGTAAAATATTAAATTTGATTTTAAAAATATTGTCTTAAAAATATAACGTATTTAAAAAGATTTAGTTTATTTTAAAATGATCTTATAAAAGTTAAGATTTAAATTAAGTGAGAAATAATATTTCAAAAGAATGTTTAATAGATTTAAATAAACGATAAATATTGTTTTAAAAGAATTTGATAAAATATTAAATATTAAATAAGTCATTATTTTATTTTAATAGTGAGTTGATAAATATGTAAATCAGATTAAAAATTTTGATTGTTTAAACCTACCAATCAGATAAGGAGTTTCTGGCAGTATATAAGCTGGATTCAATTGTTGAGGGGGTCTCTCTACAATAAACTTCTAAGTCGTTTGTGCTATTAAAAAAATAGCTGAGTAAATTTATAAACGCTCTTAAAAATCAGTTGTAAAATCATAAGAGTGTTATTGAATAATTTATAATATTTTAAAGTAATGAATATGCAGTAGAAACTTAATTTTCCCTATCATCTTCTCAATATCGAAACTCAATTTACGTACAAATAGTCATGGAAACCTCACACATCGGAGAAATATATCAGAAACTTTATGTTATAGAAGTAACAGACGCTGGATTAGTACATAAAACTACAAGATGGAGAAAAGTAGTATTTTGGACTAAAAATAGTTTTCAAAAGTTAAATTACTATTGTCTATTACTAATAGATATTTTAAAAAAATATAAATATTTCTGTAAAAGAAAGTATTTTGACAAATTATAGAAGTAAAATATGTATCTTAAGGAAAGATATAAGAAACAGTAGTAATTTTAAATAAATACTTGCCTTGTTAAGTCTTTATGCTAAAAGACTAAATATTGACGTTTTAAAAAGGCAAATAGACTATAAATATGATTATTTAAAAACGCAATATAATAAAATTGCTATATCAAAGTAATCTAAACGCTGGACGTTATAGATGAAAAAATTAATTCTTACCGGAATATGGTATTTACAAATGCGCAAATAATACATGGATATCCAAATTAAGTTAAATAAGCCAAGCCGAGCCAAGTTAATTGAAAAATAATTAAATGACAATTTTATCAATTATAAACTAAGTTGAAATAATAACTTTCAAATAATAATTGATGAAGAATTGGATCCAAAGAACTTATAAACTATTTTAATTTTATTTGTTTTCTTATTGGAACTTATTTTTTTTTAAAAAGAACGTTATCATTTTTTTTTTTTATTATTATAAACTTTCAAGAAGCACGTGATTCAACGGAACAGGAAATAGTGTTCTATTGACTTTATACGGAGGATATTTGTTAGAACTTTTATGGTAGGATAAAAATCAACGATGGAGTATGTAATGTAAATTTATTTTATTTATTTAACCTAAAATTTAAATATTATTAAACTCTTAAAAAGTAGGTTAGGTACATTTATTAAATAGTAACTTTAAAATGATATATAATTAATTACATAAACTTATTTTTATAATTAATATAACACGGAATATTCTAATGAATGTTTATGAGTGAAAATGTGAATGATTTTTATTTTATGAAGCTGCAAATTCCGAAGAATACTGGATAGCAGATTGGACAATATTATTATTATGGTAAAAAATATTGTATAATGATTTTTAATGAATTTAATATGTTTTTCTTTAGATCAACTGAATATTATGTTGTTGTAGAATGAATGGATAAATATATTATGAAAACACATACATTATATTGACATCAAACTTTATTAAAATATGCATAATTTTTAATTTATAATATAAACATGACATAACATTACGTAAAAAGTTTGAGAAATAATTATATGATTCTTTCGTAAATAATTTTGATATTTTTATTTATGCTTAGTATTAAAATGATGTTTATTACTTATCTAAGTAATTATTTTATTTTTGCAAATTTAGAAAAGGATTTTAAAAGTCTATATTTTTGTGTATTTTGTTTATTGAATAAGTTAAGTTACGTTATGAGTAGAAGCCTATATTTAGATTGAAAAGTTTACTAAGTATAGACAATATAGTATGAGTAATTTGGATAATGAATATTTTATTTGAAGTTGATATTTGTTTTCCGGAAAATGTTTTTTAAATGAGTTTAGAATATGTTTTATAGATAGAAATTTATTAGAAAGGTTAGTAAAGCACATAGGGTAAAATAATGATTTTACACAGAAAGGAATCATAAAATTTATCTAATGTAATGTTTTATGAATTTAAAATTGATAAATGATTTAAATATTAATGTTTGAATAATACAGATATAGAATGCATATTTTATAAAACATATAACAGGAATTACATTAGGTGGAATATAATTATAGCCAATCATTTGTTTTACATTACAAAGAGATATTGATTTTATATACAGATATTAAGCAATGCTAGTAATAAAGTGAATACATTATAATATATTATAAATGATATTTAAGTAATGTAGTTATTTAATAGGTAAAGCTACATTATGTACACATGCTACATAAATAGTCTTAACATATTGTTAATTGTAGTAATTAAAGTACAACTATTTATTTAAAAATCTAAGTTTAAGAAAAACACACTATAATCATATTAATATAGCATTTATTTGAAGGAATGTGTAATTCCTTATTAAGTACATAAGTTAATAACAGTGTAAGCCTCTTATATTTGTATTTTCTTATTTTTATTTTATTTGTTGTCATAAAGTTATAAACTGTAAATAGTGTAAATAAATTTTATTTGAAGTTATTGTAAATAAATTTGTTAATTTGTTTTAAAAGTGTGTCGAGTTTTCATTATTTTTCACCTCAGCATTTTGATATCAGATGATTTGAAATAAACATAATATTTGCACAAAATTGAATTTGTTATTATTACTTAGAATGGAATACCATATTTGCTTAACATTATTTTATAAGAATTGATTGACATGAACATAAATATTACAATGGTCATAAGATGATTATAATGCACATTATAAGAATACAATATTGTTTATTGCCACAGATTATTAAGTATAAGATTTTGATCTATTTTAAAATGAAGATACCATATGAAATAAAAGATATACATATGATTGTTTATTTATTTAATGATTAATTATATCATAGAAATAGATGAGATTAAATTACATTCTAAGATTAGTATTATTATTATTATTTAAATAAGTTAGGTGTATTTAAGTTTGATATAAAATCCCACATCATACTTATTTACATGAGTTATTATTATTTTAAAACAGCTTAGAAGAACCTGAGATTATTTAATTATATTTTAAATTAAAAGTTAGGAATTATTTTAGTATTATTAAAGATAATTTATTTCATTTAAAAGCCATAAGAATGCTATAGATGTAGTGGTAAAGTGATAGGGTAGTGATAGTATTCTTATGCCATTGAGACAGTATCTTGGGAGATATTGACTCAGTGTAAATCTGCTTATTACTTTGTAACTTTACTTCGCAGTCTCATAATTTTATTAAATACTTATTTAATTAGTATAATCTAGAACTATATTGATTTTGATGATTGATAATAAATTTAATTAGGATATGATAATATAAAAATATATTAAAGATAGATATGCAAATTTTAATGAAGCATAATAATGTAACTGAGCTAGTTGTATTTTAAACTATTTTATATATCCAGAAGTAAGGGTACAATATATATATATATAAAGAAGTTGAAGTTTATAATGTAAAAGATAAGTCAAACTCAAAGATTGCTCGGATGATAAATCAAGATGGAATGGGAATAATTAATAAGCAATGACTACAATTAAACAATGGGAATAATTTAAAAAAGTTATATCTTATCCTAAGTAGATTAAGCTGGAAGGAATGTGAACAAATAAACAATGGGAATTTAATTAATAAATTTAATTAATTTAAATGTTAATCAAGCTAAATAATAAGAGGGCCAAATATAAATAGGTCTAAAAAAATTGTCATCATCAGATTTCTTTTTAGCAGTGTTATTACAGTTTGTGCAAATAAAACTTATTTTTATTAATGCCAAGAAAACCATGCTTTGCTAATCAGAAGTCAAAGTATGCCACTGTACTCCAATCTCTGACTGCCCTAGAATATCTGAAGGTCTCTAATTTGCCACAATAAACATATAACAACCTAAGCAGTTTCAACATTTGTATGCCAGACTGAAATGCAGCAAGGAACCACCTTTGTCAACAATCCAAATTCCAACCAGTTGGTACAACATGCATCACAAGAAGAAAGAAGCAGCCATCTATTCAGAGGAATATGTATGTGAAAGAACCTATAGATAATATTAATTATTCCTTATTCCCATTCCTATTGTGTCAGTAATTTATTATTGTAGCCATTGCTATCTTTGAGATATCCAGTGTCAACAGAAATGAACTCTATAACCAGCATAAAATAAACTATTTATGTGCAGGTTAATATAATAAACCGATAGTCCTAGAACTTATCGTAGCATACAGACCAACAGCTTATATGACAGAATATGTGTGTAGTATATAATGTTTTAATGCTTATGTTTATTTAATGTTTTATGTTTATTATAATGTGTGTGTGCCATGGATATTATGTAATTATTATTTTATTCAAAAAAGGGACAAGGTAGTTCTCTAATTTATTTTAAAGTATTTAAAATAAATTATTTTTGGAAATTAGTATTTGTCGGTCAATTCTTTTAGTAATATCACTAATTAAAGCAGTTTATTATATTACTTTTTTGATTGAGCTAGTTGGAATATTCAGGCACTGAACTAGTAGTTGTCATTCAGGGCATGTTCACTATTAGTAGTAAGCTGTTGCCTGAAGTTTACTTCAAAACAAATAAGGTTCTTTGAATGACAGGATTTGAATTCAGCAACAAGAGGTTCTGTAGCTCGGAAATGTAGCTGTAAATTATACCTTGTATAATTTCAGTTTAGCTATAGGTACCCTCTGGGTATTATGCTTCTCTGCCTGAGGGCCTGGTGTGATGCAGTACTAAATTGTAGCTGGAGTGGATCAAATTTATAATAAGTAATTTTAATATTAATAAGTCAATAAGCTAATGCACATGCGCTTTGTAGATGTAACTATATAAATGTAATACTCTTATTTTCTAAACACAAGATAAAGTCTTTGGGAAAAGATAGTAAAAAAAAAATATTCTATACTTTTTTTTATTCGATCTATCTTCCACTAGGTTCATTTGGCTTTCACAACATGGGTGCAGAACTATCATATGTGATAGTAATTAATCATATGTCAAATAAAATTAAAGAAAATAAAAATTTAATCATTTTGTTAGTAAGAATAAACCACAGTGACTTGACTATTTTGCTTGCAATGCAGAATAAAAATGTTTTTGGTTTTTCCAGTCAATTGTGTTTTCATATCATTTTAAAAAGTCAATTTTATATTTAATTTTAATATACCATTATAATGCTTTGAATGATTGATTTTTGTTACTTGGAAAAAGGGATGAGAAATGAAGGTGGTTTTTTTGTGTGACACAATGAGTTCTAATGTAATATTTGATTTCTTTCTTTTTTAATATTTTTTTGTATCATTTTCTGCAAAGGAGATGTGATAGTTTTTGCTGAAATCTAGTTTTGGTTGATTCCTATTTCTACTATAGAAAATGTAAGGTTTTCTATTGTTAAATGAGTAAATTTAGTTTTTTTGGGTGAAGTGTAATAATGATTCAGACTCTTGATTATTATGGACATTATTTTCTTCTGGGATTTGTTGTGCTATTTTTAGAAGGTTTTTATCCAAAGTTTTTTTTCTTTTTTTTAATTCTTATTTTTACCGACTTTTAGAAATTTACCTCTTTCTTCATCAGTATCAGACATGTTTAAAAAGGTTTATTTAAACTTTTTTGTATCAAGAATTTCAATCTCTGTGGTTAAGTTGCGATCTTTACTGTCTATATAAATATAGTGGACCATAAATAAAGGTGGAATTCCATCTTTATTGTTATAAGGAGGTTGCCTTGACAACAAATTGAGATTGTTGATTAGATAAGTGTTGACTGATTTTTAAGAATTAATTATAAACCCATTTAGCCTTGAATTTTATTACAATTAATTATATATGTGTATAGTTAGTTATTTGCAACGATTATTTGCAATAATAATTTAAAATATTTATGGTCCTTCAATGTTATTATTTTTTATTTCATGTTTTTTGTTTTATTCAATGTGGTTTTATATATATATTATTCAACGGTTTTTTTTCTAATTAATGACTTTTTTATAGTTATTATTAGTCTACAATTTATTAATATCACTTTTTAATACTCATGTCATTAATTTTTGTTGATAATATTTATACATTATATATACATATATCAAATGTCAAAGTATTATATATATATATATATATATATATATATAAAATATATATATATATATATATATATATATATATATATATATATATTCATTTAGATTTTGTAGATCATGTTGATGCTTTTGTAAATAATGTCTCAAAACTACAAAAAATATTACATAAATTATTAGATGAAAGCAAAAAATTACAACTGAAGATAAATGCTAAAAATAATAAAGAGATGTTCGATGATGTTTTACATACTGAGAAAGTGAAGATTGAAAACAAAGAATTAGAAGAAATTAACAATTACAAATATTTTGGTCAGATTATTAATGCAGATGGAAGCATAATAATTAAAATCAATTTTAGTGCTTTTGATAGAAATAATTTAATATTGATTGAAAATATGTTTATGCTTTTAAAGTAATGTGTTTACTAGTTTTTATATTTAAATCTGAAACTTGGGTAATTGACAGAAGAGCATTAAAAAGGCTTCAGAAGATACAATGAAGTTTTTAGTAATGTATACTAACAGTAACAAAAAGGGATCAAAAATGAAATACATTTAAAAAAACAAAAACACCATTAATATCATTGAAAAAAATTAAAAATTCGAAATGAAGCTGTGACCAACATGCTGTTAGAAGAAATGGAAATAGGTAACCAATTGAAATTTTAAACCGAATTCCAAGAGAATATAAAAGACCCAGAGTGAAACCATATGTGAGATGAATAAAAGATAAGAAAACTTTCTGGAGTACTGTAAAAATAAAAATCTATGTGCTGGAGAAACTGAATTAGTATTGGTGAGACTATCGTTCTACCGTGAATTAAGAATAATTAAAATAATGATCTTTAAGTATACAGATATACTGAATAATCAAATTGAATACAAAAGTCACACATGATATTTAAAAGTGTCTATGACAACGTAAAAAAACCCACCAAACTTAAATAACTTATTATATATACTGCATGTATAAACAGAAAAATACAATATTGGGAGGGGGGCGGGGGACTACTTCATATTTTAACTAAATAAATTAGCAGTCAAATATAGCTAACCAAAAATTTTTATTATTGAAAAATTAAGTGGAATAAAACTTACAAAAGTATTTTTATAATATAAAGCTAATTTAAAGTTAATAAAGTGAGCAAGTAGAATACAAAACATTCCAATAGGATGTATTGCTATCATAATAAAACCTTTTTCTAATTTGAAAAATCTTGATTTATCATTTTATAACTACGCTAAAAGTTATACCATATGTAAAAACCTGGACATTGGCAACAAATACAAATAAATATGTCAAGCGTTGGTGGTCGGATGGTCAGCACAGCTACCTTACAAGAAGTTGACCCGGGTTCGCTTCCTGGTCGATGCTTTGACACATGGAAAAAAAATACGAACAATTAACTGTATATAATTTTGTAATGTAAACATCCACAAGAATCTCAAAAATAACTTTGTTATTGATAAAAAATATGGCAGACATAAGCGAAAAACATATTTTTCTTCAAAGATGTTGTCTAATCAAGGTATGAATAATGCTACAAAAATCTCATTCATGACATTATGTTGGATATTCATTAATTTTTTAATTAGTAATGCATT
This sequence comes from Epiperipatus broadwayi, assembly GCA_028023455.1. Lineage (NCBI taxonomy): Eukaryota > Metazoa > Onychophora > Udeonychophora > Euonychophora > Peripatidae > Epiperipatus > Epiperipatus broadwayi. The sequence goes on along the minus strand of JAQFVV010006593.1, from coordinate 242,169 downwards.
AAGAAGATTAATTATATTAACATAAGTAAAAATCTGATTTCGTTTATTAAAATAGAACATTTACAGTGTGACCAAATCTTGAAAAATTAGAAAAGCAATCTTTTTTTACTGATACAAAAGTATTTTCAAGAATTATTTAAATGAACTGTAAACTGAAATATTAAATGTATTGTCCAATATCACTACCTAATAAAAGAAAAAAAAAAAACTCAATTAATTCTCACAGCATTAAAATTTTAAAAGACAACTTTATATGTAAAATTAAATCAGCCAATCAATTCAGTTGAAGGAATATCGATTTAGATGAACAAACTATGAATATTTTGAGAGAAGAAATAATTAAATCATTTAAAGAAATGAATATGGCTAAACTATCAGATCTGATACAATACTTCTAGAATTTTTGATAGAGGTAGAATAAACTATTATGAACGAAATTGTTACTTTGCACGCAATGTAAATAGTGGAGTCTGGAGGACTAGAATGATTCTATTTGATAAAAAGAAAGAAGCCATTAAATGCAAAGAGAATGCTTCAAACATATTATTGAGAATTTTAACCCAAAGAATTTATGAGAAGATGGAGAGGAAAAAGCATGAGTGTCGCTGTTGTTGTTAAAACAATTACAGAAAGATGTATTAAAAAAGAAAAAGAAATTGTTACATAGCTTGTGAATTTGGAAAAAGTATTTGATAGAGTAAACTGGAATAAATTTATGGTCATCTTGAAAAATAAAGGAGTATTTTGGAAAGACTGAAGATTAATTTGAAATGGAATATATATAGTGGGCAAAAAATAAGAATTATAGGAGAGAATATTTTTTTAATATGTCTGAAGAAGTGATCATAAGAAGAAAAGTTAGATAAGAATGTTGCATGCCATTTGTGCTTTTTAATATTTATTTAGATGACATGTTGGATACATATTTTGACTCTGGAGGAGTGAATAATAAAATACATAAGATTTGCATATGATATGTCTCTTTCAGTTGAGGATGAAAGAACCTTCAGAATATGTTGAACAAATTTGAAGAAGGTTGTATGAAATATGGAAGGAAAAATACAAAAAGGATACAAGTTAATATTTATGATAGTTCAACAGGTAAATGGATTTAGGTATTTGAATAGTTCAGTTGAGTGAGGATAGAAATAAAAATAAAGTTAAAAATTAGAATAGCATTAAAGAAGGAAGGATTTGTTAATAGAAAGAAACTATTTTGTGAACCTTTAAAGTGAGATTTAAGGAAAATATTTATATGGAGTGAATTATTATATGGCTGTGAAACATGAACAATGAATAAAAGAATTACAAATAGATTGAAGCCTTTGAGATGTGATCATGAAGATGAAAGGAGAAAATTAGTAGGATGAATAAAATGACAAATGAAGAAATTTTGGAAAGTATAAATGAAAAAAGAAGATTGATTGAGAAAATTGGATTGGGTGTATAGTAAGAAGAAAGAATTGTTTAATGAGGGATATTTTGGAGAGAAATGAGAAGAAAGGATGATAAAAATTGTCTTGCTGAATAATGTAAGACATGGGAAGAAATACATGAAATTGGAGATTTTGGTAATAAACAGAACTGAATGGAGAAATGAATAAATTAAATTAGCTATGTGACTACTCTGTAAGTCTGTCTATAGAATACAAATCTCTGATAAAAAAGAAATTAATAATATAAGTGGCACATTTTTCACAATTAGAATGTATAGCAGCCATCGTAGCTTATATATATATATATATATATATATATATATATATAGATATATATATATATATATATATATATATATATATATATATCTTTAAAATTTGATAAATTTTTATTTTACTTGAAATATATTATCAATCTTATAAATGCATTGGCACACTAATTCAGATAGTCAAAGCAGTTTTATAATTAGTAAGAGAAATAAAAACTATTATTTTAAGATATCCCATAACATTTCTAAAATTTTCCATGAATAAAAAAAAATTTAAGTGACTACTAAAAAATTGAGACAAAAATTATATATGTTTCATTATCTATAACAGATGAAGATATCTAAAGTTTTAAATGAATAGAAAATATCTTCTTAAGTTTAACTTTTTTAGTTTATATACTAGTGAATTAATTGTACTACTAAGTCATCCATAGAGAATTAGGCATCATTAAAACAGGAAAAACTCTATACATATTGCCACTCAATGCAAGTCAGAGTAATCACTGGATGCCAGAAGGCTTGTGCATAAAATCACCATCTACTGCCTAATCTAATATCCACAGACTAGTTTCTGGCTTGTGGCCTTCATCAGTGAGGAGTCTTATATCTGAGAGCACTGCACCTAGATCTTAGGATACAAGGCTCCTCACTGATGAAGACCACAAGCCAAAAACAAGTCTGGGGATATTGTGAGTAGGCACTAGATGAGGATTTTATTCACAAACAAGTCTTCTGACATCCATTGATTACTCTGGTTGGCACTGGGTGGCACTACTGTATGGAGAGTTTTGCCTGTTTTAATAACAGTTATAAGCAAGCATAAGAAATGGTGATCATGTGATGATAATTAGGCATCATATCATTAATAACAGTTACTTATCAATAAATTACAGGGTATTGAATTTAATATACATTCAACATTATGTAATTTAGTATACCCATAACATGCATATCTTTAGTACAAAGTCAAAAAATTAATATTGTATATTTATTTTAGATTCACCTTTTATATTAACTATGTACAATTGATATTATCTTGGCAAAATTTAAGATATGGGATTAAATCTCATTATCAGAATTTGAACTTCTTATAAATTCTTAAGCAATATAGCATTTGATTATTTTATTTAATAAATATTTTGTATAAAGATATTAAATAATTTAATAACTATTCATTTGGAAAATTATATGATGTGTGGGCACAGGTTACCAGAGTGATTGATTCTATAGGTGTAAAAGTTTTTAGCTTGATGCTAAATTTATCATTTCTGGCTCATATACATGACATTTTCTCAAATGACTAACTATTCAATTATTTCTATTTGGGATAACATTTGAAAGTAAATCATAAAGTAGTCATGCGATAATATGTTGGACTATTTCCATCATCTATCATTAAATGTTGAATGTTTAGAAAATTTTAAACTCTATTTAAACTTTTTAAATAGTTACAACTTGTTAGTAATAACATGTAAATAGATAACACAGGTTAATAATTACACAATGTTTTGAGTAGTAGTATTGTCCATTCTTCTTCAAATATTGCTGGCCTTACTACTGACACTATTAGCATAGGAGTTGAATTTACATCTTTAGTTTATTGAATATTGAATTTTAAGGCAACTTACTAACCAACTGAGCTATTATTCTGTCAAAGGAAATAATCAGTAGAAAATTCTTATACTTATCTATGGCACACTTTGGGGAATTCTAACTTTTACAAAGCCTAAACTGGCAATGCTGAAAAACAAAAACTGCATTTATAAAATACCACATAAATGTGGAAGGAAATATATTGATGAGACCTTCTGAAGAACACAAATTAATGATTAGAAGACAACAGATGTGACTATAGTAACAGACAATGTACTAATGAACATATGTTCAATTGGGAAAATACAAAATTATTGGATAGAGAGGAAAAGGTACAAAAAAAAATTCAAAGAAACTGCTCATATAACAATGGAAAATAATCCTATAAATCAATAGAGGGTATCAATATGCAATGCATGGAAGCCTCTAATTAACCTTGCTTTTAGAAAATAGTATTAAAAAATTGAAGGAATTACAATATTTGAACCAACCCTCATAGACAAGTATGAAATTTCTACTAATTATTACCTTTGATAGAAAGCGCAGTGGTTAGTGCATTGCTTTAAAATTTGATATTTAAGAATCTAAAGGTGTAATTTCAATTCCTATGCTAATATTGTCACTGCAAACTAGCAACACCTGAAGAAGTGTGGAGAATACTACTACTTAAAATATTGTGTAATTACTAATCTGTGTTGTCTATTTATGTATTATTAGTAACGAAAGTTTAAATAAAGTTTAACATTTTCTGAACATTTAATATTTAATGATAGATGATGAAAATACTCTACCATATTCTCCTACTTATTATATCATAATCACAAATCTTCAGCAAATAATTAGTTAGATCCTCTTGATCAGTTCTCCCCTCCTATACAGCATTAAAATTCTTTTAGAATGTAGTACTCATTGAGGCATATGTAATATAAATTCCTATTTGAAGTACTGATTTATAATAGTATGAAGTCAAAACCATCTATTGTCTGTTTAAAAGCTTGGTTGGTTTCAGGAATTAAATTAAATAATTTTTAATATTTCAAGTGGTAACATAAATTATTATGTAATAAAAATGTTTCTAGCACTTATCCTTTAAATGAAAGAGTTTTTATGTGAGTGTGCATAATTTAGTTTATCAAATAGAAATGTATTTTTGATGACAAAATGTGATATATTACAAAGTCTGGTTTTATAATTGGTATCAACAATTTTTAAATGACGCTCTTCTTATGTTGAGCTATCATCTTAAAGATAAAGATTGTGAAAAACTTCAATGTATATAGATAAAGAACAATTTGTAAACAATATTATCCGTTTCATCATAGTTAAAATTTTAACTTTAAATAACCTTTAAGATAATTTATTTCTCCGATAATTTCATTTAATTAAAACTCAATTTGTTATATTTTGATATTAATATATTTTATCTAAATCTTCCTTTGCAAATATCCCCAATCCTTATTGAAATTTTTTTCAATAAAGTTTTTACATAAAAAAATATTTAGAGATTCAATAAACTGCTAAAATGTAGTTATTGGTGTTTATTCTATATGCGAAATAATTATCTTGGAAAGTATTTTAATATTTCATATTTAGCAGGCATTCTATATGAAATATAATAAAATGCCTAGTTAACCTATACAAAATAATCGAAGTTTTTTTTAAATTTTTATATTTAATAAAAAAATAGTAAAATTAGAATAAAGTGTTTCAATAATTTAAAATTAAAAAATAATTATGTGATTCCTTGCTCAGAAATTCATATACCATTCAAACACAAGTGGGCGAATAAGTAGATAAAATCAATTCACGTGTCCCCATATATATATATATATATTGTACCCTGTCATTATAACCGAATATCCAAATACGGAAATACAATCCTAGATCAATCTTTATAATCATATTAGAATGTTCCCACTTAGCAATATTTACACTATTTATGGTTCCTTATTAATTAAAATTAATAACTAAGTTTTAATTTATTTTTTTCTATGCTATGGGCATATAAGTTGACCTAAAATAACGCATGTTTAGAAGCTGGGAAAAGAAAACAGAAACTGCTGGGCTTTAACATTAAGTACATACAAAAGCATATACTCAATGACATTGAATACCACAACAACATTAATTCTTAACAACCCAAATAATATTCAAATGACTAATAATTCCTACATTAAAATAAATCCTTATGAAAATAATTACCATTCTTACTTAAATTATATTATTATTCATGCCAATCTCTCTAATTTTATATTTGACTTAATCTCTTTTATAATATATTAAATAAATTTCTCAGGGTAAGATTATTTCTCAATCTAATAAACTCCATTATACAATCAGAAATAATGAGGGATTTTACTGATATCCAATCGTAATCAATAAGTAAGCAATAATAATTTAACTATAACTATTCATGAATTACGACACTATCAAATAATGATAACAAATTATTTAAAACAATTTTCTACTATAATAATAATAACAAATATTTATTCAATATTACTAATTTAACTCAGTTTATACTTTTTCTCTCTTTATCAAATAATAAAATATTTTACAATTATATTCAAATAATAAGAATACTATCCATAATCTTTACGAAATCATAAAAATACAATTTTATAACAGATTTCTTCCTTGATGTCTTTTAAAATAAATAAATAAATAAACACAGCACATGATTTTCATATTTTAATTAGCAATTTATCTTTAGAAATCACCTTAACAATGCAATATACCATTTCAAATTACTAATATAATTTCTGACATAAAACTCTTATAATTATCGAGTATAAAAGTTAACAAGTTTAAATAAATCAACAACATGAAGGTAACTAATATTTTTTATTAATACTTTGTAAATTTTTTTTTATAGATTTAATCATTCTTATTGGTCATCTACAGTAATATCACTTACTATGTCTTTAATAACTAAAATACAGGCTTATTATATACCTGTATCAATATGTGTAATATATAGGGTATATGAGCACAGGCTTTCACATGATCCACCACTCTCCACTCTATTTCATATCACTATTACCCTTGAACACATATATGTTGAAAAGATAAACAACCACGAATATATGTATTTTATGCTAAACCAGCAATCATCAGTTGGTCCAGATTACCATCTCTACACATATGTGCTATAAGTGCTCAGATATATATTAAGATAGCCAAACCAACAATCTTCATACTTTAATGAGTGCTGGTTTAGCACGAAATACGTATATTGGTGATTATTTATTTTTTCAACATGTGAGTGATTAGGTGAGTCAGCAATATAAGATGGCACTGAGAGTTGTAGGTCATGTGAAAGTCTGATCTCGAATTCCACATATATTACATATATAAATGCAGGTGTGAGCCTGTACAATGTATTAAAATAGATTATGCAGAATATACACGTGCAAACACACACTCAATTTGATTTAAACACGCATTTTAACTATTCTTCACATTAATGCCTTTTGTATTTTTTTTTTTGTTAAATTGTTTTTTTTTTTAAATGTAGATTTTAAAAGATGTTTTTGATTTAATAACCTAATTAAGTTAATGATTAAACGATTATAATTCTTCATGTCGTAGCTCTAATACCACAGTACCGATTTCCATTCATCCATTTATCTATGCCTAAATTACATTAGCTACTGAATAATCAAATGATTTTAAAACTTTAAGCAAAATTAATATTTTCTTCAAACTATTAAATATCATATAATTTAATTCTTAATAAGATAAGTTCTGTTTATCACATTAATTATAGCATCATATATTTAGTCTTTTGCCATCTTAATAATAAGTAAAATATATTACTTTTCTCAAATATTTCCACACTCTAAAAATCTATGTACTTATTTTTATCATCTTGTAATTTACAATCTATTAAAAATACTATAACAATATTTTACACAATAAAAATCAATAAATAATTGCCTTACATATCGATGTATTCCATTACAATATATACATTCCAATAATAAATATTTTCTCTTGCAAAAATCCATAGTTTATTGCAGCATTGCAATCTGTCCAATCATCAGCCAAAATTTTAAAGTTCATTACTGAAATATCTGTTACTGATGAAGAACCTTTGAAAATTCATTCCATGCTTAATTTCTTTAAATATTTTTATTTTTTAAATTTATCCTATAATTTTAATAATACTTTATAAACTTTTTTATTACAAAATAATGAGTATTATCAATAATACATATTTCATGCTAAACTAGCACTCATCAGTTGGTCCAGATTATCATCTCCACACATATATACAATCAATACTCAGCTTATATTAAGATAGCCAATCTTCATACTTTAATGTTCAGGATTCAAAACATTCTACCCCACAACTCTTCAGCTGTCCACTTCATTAAAAATCTGATGATGGAATGCTCAAAGCCCATACTGGGGCCAATCTTCTCATCATACCCATGTTGACCATAAGTCACTCTTACCCCTCATGTACAAGACACAATCCATTTACATACATGTATGAGGGATGGGCAGACATTAAAAGACTATATTTTAATATATGAATTTTTTCTACAGTACAGGCTTTTTTATATCTGCACTCCAATATGTAATATATAGGGAATTGGAAGTCAGACTTTCATATAACCCTCAACTATCCATGCTATCTCATACTGCTGACACACTTAATCACACACATGTTGAAAAAATAAATAATCAGCATTTCATCATCAGATTTTCAATAAAATGGATGGCTGAAGAGTTGTGGGGTGGAGTGGTTTGAAGCCTGTCCATTAAAGTATGAAGATTGGCTATCTTAATATAAGCTGAGCTTTGATTGTATATATGTGTGGAGATGATAATCTGGACTAACTGATGAGTGCTGGTTTAGCATGAAATACTGATATTGGTGATTACTTATCTTTTCGACATGTGTGTGATCAAGTGTGTTAGGAGTATGAGGTAGCACGAATAGTTAAGGTCGTGTGAAAGTCTGAGTTCAAATCTTCTATATATTACATATTGAAGTACAGGTATGAAAAAGCCTGTACTTTAGAAAAAATTTATATATTAAAATAAGTATTAGAAAAAATTTATATTTTAAAATCTTGATACAAATTTAGATGATTTTATCCTTCAAGATTTTATTCAATTCCCCAGATTGTATGTCAATTTCCTGCTTTTATAGGCAACATAAATCATGATATCATAAACCAACTAATAATCACTGATTGGATTATCATTTTTACAATTTATTAAATATGAATATTAATTAGTTAGAAGATTTTTAAAATCAATATTTAAGAGGGTAAAAAATGACAATTTTAATAATTTTAAATATAATATATTTAACTTTTATTTTTATTCACTAAATATTATCTGTTTCAAACCTAACTTAAATTAACTAATATTATTTTATTTTTACAAACTTTTATGAAAATTTATAATTAAAAAATCAATATTTATTAAACTATTTTAATATAATAATTTTAATCATTCAGACAGGAAATGATTTTCTTTGATGTGAAAGTAATACATATGTAATTTCAACTGTGTGTCTATTTTATAAACAACTAAGTTTATATTACAAAATATTTAATTATAATGATTTTAATAATTAATTGTATTTATTCAATAATAATCTAACTATTATAACAACTTTAAAATTAAATTGTATTGGCTTAATATAGTTCTCAGACGATATTAATTTTTGAATTCCTTCTTTTCACATACATTAAAATATACCTAACAATTACAATCTAAATATTTGATAGCAAGTTTAAACTATATTTAGTATTACTTTTAGTATCTATTTTCTATATTAATAAGTTAGCCGAGAGGTCATCGCAACTGCTTTACAAGCAAGTAGTTGGTTGCAGACGGTTGTGGGTTCGCGTCCCGGCCGATGCTATCACATATGAAAAAAAAAAATTATATATACTGACTACCAACCTCTTAAATTTAAAATTTGAAATAAATATTTTCAAAATCAGGATCTTCAATTCACACACACATACGCACACGTATAATTTTATTACTCAAGTGAAAAGGCAATTTAGGAATTTTTAATTTTTAAGATCATCATTGTTTATTGTTTTTTATCTGTCAAAGCGTCGGCCGGGAAGCGAACCCCGGGACAACTGCTTTTAAGGCAGCTGTGCTAACCACTCGGCCACCAACGCTTGTTATTTAAGCAATATATTAAAGAATATATCATGTATATATGTTACAAACTGGGGAAAAATAGTATTCTCATTCACACATCAGATATTACAGTTATAAATAATCTTTAAAAATAGTAAAATATATTAAGTGTTTTGGAAAAGTGGTCAAGACCTTTTAATTCTAGTGCACAATACTTTTTATTAATCAGTGTGATAATGTAAATAATAATAATAATAATAATAATAATAATAATAATAATAATAATAATAATAATAATAATAATAATGATGATGATGATGATGATGATAGCAAATAATTCACTTTTTTAGTTTACACAATATAAAACAGACTGTTCCCTTCACTAGTGCTACCTATAGTGAGCTTTAATAATCAGTGATTTCCATATGTTAGGGAGCTTAAATTCCCATTTCTAAGATGGCTTCTGACTTTTTAATTATCATTGAGAATTGGTATTCAAATATGGACTTATTTCTGTTGTTATGTACCAACCATTCGTTAACTCCACTTTAGTATTTAAATGAAAAGTCTGAAATTCAAACATTCTGTGGTTTTGACCTCAAGATAACCTGCTTGAGTAGTTATGTAGATCTAACTTCAAAACTGAAACTATATACTTTAGTACTCACCATTCTTTATAAATGATAGCTACCTTTCCCCCCCTTGGTTAAGAAAATCATTAATGGCAACAAACCATTCATCTCTTCAGCTCACACAATGTATGATAAAACATCCAAAACTCTACATTAATGTCATCTATAGTAAACTTGAGTTATCAGAGATGTTAGAGTATTTAAATTTACACCTTCAAACTTGTTTCTGACTTCATTTGTATAAATAAGACTAGAGATTTAAAACTAAAAGTAATACTGTAGTGCATTTAGCAATTACCTTTATCTCATTTTTATTACAGAAAGCTAAAAACACAAATTCAAAATTTAACTTAAGCTTCTGGCCAGTAGAAGAATGTAGATAAGGGAAGTTGGCAAATCAGATCCATAACTTCGGAAGAAGAATTGGCTTTGAGGGCCAGGACAGGTCGAGGCATGATTAAAAAATGAGGTCGGAGGGTGGAAAGGGGTCTGATTTCACACATTGGTCAGTGGGAACTGTGCTAGTATATGCACTAAGAATAAACTTAAGCCAATCTGCTTGAATAGTTATATAGATCAAATTCCATGCCAGTAATTATATATTTTAACCTTTTGTTCTCTGTTAACAACACATCACTCACTTCCACAGCTCACATAATTATGAACCAAGAATCTTCCTTATTCTAGTATAATCTACAGTAATCTTGACTAATTAGGATTACCAGGTATCTCTAAATGTAAATTAACATTATAAATTTCTACAAGGCTGTCTGTAATTTTTGTAATCCCGTATATGGTAAACTTTTGTAAATGTGGAGTTTGTCAAAGTTTATCATTTCCACAGCTCTGATATTTACTCAACAGCTCTATGCACCTCTAAAGTAAAACAGGAGTACACAATTCTTTTCAACTGATATATTAAACTACACCTCTAAAAAATTGACACAAAAATCATATTTACTCTAAAGTATACCATATTGTAACGGGATATATATATATATATATATATATATATGCGTTACATTTAAATTCTAATACTTAATGTTTTGTAAATATCTAATATTGAATTAAATGCATAAACGTTCAAAATGCACAAATAATAAATTATTAATTTATTAATGTTTGATTTAAATATCGAAATAAAATAAGCTTTAAAAAAATGATAGAATCAAAGCAAAGATTCTAATCTTTAAATAAAATATAATAAAAAACCTTTTAATTTTAAAAATAATGAGAGTTTTAATCTTAAAAATAAAAATTACAAACATCCTTATGGCAAAATTACCATTGAAAAGATGATTACAAAATAGATAAGAGTTCCTGCCCAAAGATATAGACACAGACCTCCGTGGAAAACCCAAAATCTTACCTAGCCACAAACCCAAAATCTACTTGGACACAAACTCAATGAAGCAATGAAATATAGATATGAAATATGTTTGATAAATCCATGCATTCCAGAGATAAGGTGCTCGAGGACTATAAAAAGAAAAATCCAAAAGAAATAGGGAGTTCGAGATTAGAAAAATTAAAAATTTAAATTCATTCATCTTTTCTAAAAGTAGAAATAAAAATTTAAAAAGCTATTATCGCCATCACCCAAGATGTAATCAGCTTCATCGTGCTTCCTTCAGTTCAGCTGGCTGAAGGCAGCCTTCATCTTCACGGATCCCAGGATCAAACCACTGGAACCATCTTCATAAAGCATCATAAGTCTTCAGAAATCAACATCATCCGCAAGAAATGGCCTTTGTGTAAATTAGATCTTCATCACAGACAAAGGAAGGTATAAATTTATAAATGATAAAACTAAATATAAACTCTCTTAAATTTAAAATCTTCGAACCTTGTTTGTTTCTAAAAATGAACTATAAGCTTTCTTTCTGGACAAAACTGAACTTTATTTCTTATTTTTTTAAAATCTTGCAATGTTAAAAAGTCATAGCTAAAGTTTTAAACGTAATCACTTAAAATATGTATTGTTTTTTTATTTATTCATGCTTAAAAAGATCTGTTTGTAATAGGGCAGGGGTTGCTATTGCAAATGAATTTAAAGATAGAAAACACATTGTTATTTGTGCATTATTGAATTTAAAAGAAAAGTAGGTTAAATAATATTTGTGTAGTAAAAAAAATAAGTTAAATATAATGTGTCATTTTAAAATGATTTTAAAACCTTAAACTAAAGATTTTTTTATTAGAATTAAATTAATAAAATGATTTAAATATTAGTTGAGTGTAGATGGCTGCTAGACTTGTTTAAATATATAAGTTTTAAAAGAGGTTTTGATTTCGGACTATTTGTTTTGTAGTTGTGTCAATGCTGGTGGAGAGTTATATGCACGTTCATATCAATGTAATGTGAAGTGTGTTAGCACCTAGGGCAACAAGTCCAACTGAATGCATGACCTTAAAGAGGTAGTCATATCATTGAAATGGATGCAGATGTATTTCCTGTGCCATTGACCCATTCCAGCTTTATAGATTGGGAGGATAAGCATGGCAAGATAGACCGCTCTCCTATCCATACGAAGCGTTATTCTTTTTATTATATTACATGCATGATTCCTTCACCAGATAGAAGTACATTCCTATACTGGTTGAAGCTCATGTTTTCTCCAATAATATCATGCTGTTCAGATGCCCATTCCTGCCAGTGTGATTCTATGCTAACATGTTCACATTGCATTGGTTGCTGATATATATCTGGAAGCGAGCATTGGTGTGGCTACGGACTTTTAGCTTGGAATCAAATGGTTGAAAGTCTTTTAAGTGCATCGTCTGGGTAGCTCATCTATACTCAACATTTCTAAGATTAAAAATAAAAATAAATAAAAATAATAATAAGTAATAATGAAACAAACATAATTTTTTATATATAATTATTTTTCAAGTTTGTGTGTCGTCACTTATATATATACATAAATAAAATCTTTTTCTGTTATTAATACTCACAGTGATCTAGTGATTGTTTTTATTATTCTTTATTATTAAAAATATATTTTAATAAATATATTATGTTTCTGCATCTACTTGAGCTAGTGACTAGGGATGGCGGTCGTGATCTTAACAGCGTGTATCTGCCTACTCTATAAATTTTCTAGGTTCAAATGGCCTAGTGGCGCCCTGTATGACAGATATGGTAAGACTGTATAATTATCACTTCTTTTCCCGACCATTATAAATGAACTCCCAACATGGCACAATATATAATTAACCACGAATACCCCAAGAATTTAAAAAAAAATAGGTTATGCCAGTAAAAAAAAGTTTTTTTTAAATGAATTTTTGTTTATATTTTAAAGCTGTAGAATATAATGTAGATGTAAAAGTACTGCCAGAATGTATATTGTGCACATATGCATGCATTCACATAAGAAAGAAAACTTATGAAATATATTAAAGTAAGTTTAGGAAATAGTGCGAATAGCACCCTGGACATCAGAATAATTATAGTAAGAATAGGTTAGGATAATATGTGACTGTCAGGTATAAATACGATTGTTAAATAACTTTAATATTTAAAAAAGAAAGGGAATGATTTAGTAATTTAAAAATATCCCCACGAAAAAAAAAAAGAACTTTAACACATTATTATTGCCAATTAGTATCAACTCTAACTAAAGTCTTTTTTTTAAATAAGTTCGGTGATATGTAATGGGATATATATATGCGTTACATTTAAATTCTAATACTTAATGTTTTGTAAATATCTAATACTGAATTAAATGCATAAACGTTCAAAATGCACAAATATTGAATTATTAATTTATTAATGTTTCATTTAAATATCGAAATAAAATAAGCTTTAAAAAAATGATAGAATCGAAGCAAAGATTCTAATCTTTAAATAAAATATAATAAAAAATCTTTTAATTTTAAAAATAACGAGAGTTTTAATCTTAAAAATAAAAATTACAAACAGATCCTTAGGGCAAAATGACCATTGAAAAGATGATTACGAAATAGATAAGAGTTCCCACCCAAAGATATAGACACAGACCTCAGTGGAAAACCCAAAATCTTATCTAGCCACAAACCCAAAATCTACTTGGACACAAACTCAATGAACCAATGAAATATAGATATGAAATATGTTTGATAAATCCATGCATTCCAGAGATAAGGTGCCCGAGGACTATAAAAAGAAAAAATCCAAAAGAAATAGGGAGTTCAAGATTAGGAAAATTAAAAATTTAAATTCATTCATCTTTGCTGAAAGTAGAAATAAAAATTTAAAAAGCTATTATCACCATCACCCAAGATGTAATCAGCTTCATCGTGCTTCCTTTGGTTCAGCCGGCCAAAGGCAGCCTTCATCTCCATGATCCCAGGATCGAACCACTTTGAACTGTCTTCATAAAGTGTCATAAGTCTTCAGAAATCAACATCATCTGCACGAAATGGTCCTTGCGTAAATTAGATCTTCATCGTGGACAAAGGAAGGTATAAATTTATAAATGATAAAACTAAATATAAACTCTCTTAAATTTAAAATCTTCAAACTTTATTTGTTTCTAAAAATGAACTATAAACTTTCTCTCTGGAGCAAAACTAAACTTTATTTCTTATTTTTTTAAAATCTTGCAATATTAAAAAGTCATAGCTAAAGTTTTAAATGTAATCTCTTAAAATATGTATTGTTTTTTTATTTATTCATGCTTAAAAAGATCTGTTTGTAATAGGGTGGGGGTTTGCTATTGCAAATGAATTTAAAGATAGAAAACACATCGTTATTTGTGCATTATTGAATTTAAAAGAAAAGTAGGTTAAATAATATTTGTATAGTAAAAAAAATAAGTTAAATATAATGTGTAATTTTAAAATGATTTTAAAACCTTAAACTAAAGATTTTTTTTTTAGAATTAAATTAATAAAATGATTTAAATGTTAGTTGAGTGTAGATGGCTGCTAGACTCATTTAAATATATTAGTTTTAAAAGGGGTTTTGGTTTTGGACTATTTGTTGTGTAGTTGTGTCAATGCTGGTGGAGAGATATATGGACGTTCATATCAATGTAATGTGAAGTGTGTTAGCACGTAGGGCGATAAGTCCAACTGAATGCATGACCCCAAAGAGGTAGTCATATCATTGAAATGAACGCAGTTGTATTTCCTGCACCATTGATCCATTCCAGCTCTATGGATTGGGAGGATAAGCATGGCAAGATAGATCACTCTCTCATCCATATGAAGCATTATTCTTTTTATTATATTACATGCATGATTCCTTCGCCAGATAGAAGTACATTCCTATACGGGTTGAAGCTCATGTTTTCTCCAATAATATCATGCTGTTCAGATTCCCATTCCTGCCAGTGTGATTCTATGCTAACATGTTCACATTGCATTGGTTGCTGATATATATCTGGAAGTGAGCGTTGGTGTGGCTGTGGACTTTTAGCCTGGAATCAAATGTTTGAAAGTCTTTTAAGTGCGTCATCTGGTAGCTCATTTATACTCAACATTTCTAAGATTAAAAATAAAAATTAAAATAAATAAAAATAATAGTAAATAATAATGAAACAAACAATTTTTTTTTAATAATTATTTTTCAAGTCTGTGTGTCGTCACTTTTATATATATATATATATATATATATACGTAAATAAAATCTTTTTCTGTTATTAATACTGACAATGATCTAGCGATTGTTTTTATTATTCTTTATTATTAAAAATAAAAATATATTTTAATAAATATATTAAGTTTCTGCGTCTACTTGAGCTAGTGACTAGGGCTGGCGGTTGTGACCTTAAAAGCGCGTATCTGCCTATTCTATACATTTTCTAGGTTCAAATGGCCTAGTGGCACCCTGTACAACATATATGGTAAGACTGTATAATTATCACTTCTTTTTCCGATCGTTATAATATTTATATATATTAAAATTATATATTTTAATAAAGATAAATTATTATTTTCTTGTAATTTATAAATTAAGTATTCTTTATAGAAAGTCATAAAGAATTCAAGTTGTCCATGTCTAAAGTAAATGTTACTTACTTTTTTAAATCATAAGAAAAAAAAATATCCTGTTTTCCTATTGGTTAATGCTTTGATGTGATATTTAAATCTGAAATGTCAAAATTAAAATATTATGTAAATTACTCTTAAAAATATCTTTTTATTTTTGTATTTTTTGCTATTGTAACCAATAAAAAATTACTCTTTTACTTTAAAATAATTATTTATTTAAATGATTACGTAATTATAAAATTTTGATTACCATTGTTAATTATTTTATTATGGTATATTATATGGCAAATTATTGTTATAAAATACATATTAAACTTTATAAGTAATTATTAAGTAATGTAGTGTTTAGATATATATGTAATTTTAGATAGAAGAAAATATCTTCCACCCATCTGCTATGAATAGACAACACATTACCACACGTTTTAAAAGAATGGGCAGCCAGCCATTCTTAAAGCGTATATTATTAAAGCTTACTATTAAATAAACTAATCTTTATGGATAGCACTGTATGGTCTATTTATAGTGCATAGGTGGAAGAGTAATTTTCTTCTGTTTAAAATTACATATTTTAATACAGTAACTCTGGTTTTATTTATGACATATAAAATTATATTTTGTATTATATACATATAGCGTGTGATAATATGTTGGACTATTTCCATCAGTTAACATTAAATGTTGAATGTCTAGAAATTGTAAACTTTTTTTTATTAAGAGATATTTATTATCATTACATTAGTAACATTGGTCATAAGAGTAACATATAATATTACAAATGTTTTACCTTACCACCCTTAAGGCAGAAGGCCACATGATCACCCCACAATCTTTTTCATTAGTGTCACTTGAATATTGAAACAGGATGTATACTTCCTTTCATTAGGCTGAGAACCACATGCTTGCTTGTCATGAAAATTGAGCAGCTACTGCGCATCATTGCATGAGCACCTCCCATGAGTTAAGTGTTTATTCTCTATAACTGGCACCTGGCTGCTGTAGCATGAGGTTCCTGTAGGAAGGGGAACAATGTCCAAACTTTTCCAAATACAAACATCTTTCAGTAATAACATACAGAAGTTGGTAGATATCGCAGCTTAGTAGATAACATGGTTAGAAGATTCACCATTTAATGGCAGATGATAAAAATAGTCTAACGTATTATCACATCTAAAATATCATCATCACAAACCTTCAGGCAAATACATATCATGTGTGTTTTGTCAAGTATTAGGTAACTCAAAATAGTGAAAAGTATTTGTAAAGTAATTTTTTAATTTAACAACGAATATGGAACATCAGTTAGTATAGAAATCTGCCATGCCTATAACCTGAAAATCTAGACCAGATATATTTAATTTTTTTTCACATTTCAGAAATGATCTGTAATTTAGGTATTGAGCTTTACTTAGCTAGAGAATAAAGTTCTGGATAAGTATGGCAGATTCAGAAGAATATATTGTTGTACTGATTATTAAACATATACATGTAATATAATATTGTATTTCCTAGAGAATAAAGTTCTGGATAAGTATGGCAGATTCAGAAGAATATATTGTTGTACTGCTTATTAAACATATACATGTAATATAATATTGTATTTCCTTTTAGAAATGGATTCACACTAAACTATGATCAATGAGCCCATGGATTCCTTTATCTTACCTTCAAACATATTGTTAATAATCAAACATACATTAGCTAAAATATTTTAAAAACGATGTAAAAGTTTATTCCATCATTGTGAAACTTTAAACATGTCATGCAAATACATTTTTTGAATAAACATAAGCACTAATAGATATTTGTTTGAGTCACAAATACGTACACACACATATATGTGGAGAAAGCTTAGAAAATAATTAAAAAAAAAAAAGATTGAATAAAATGAAGTTAAATTTATTATTACAGTTTTTTACGTTTAATAATTATGCGTAATATCTTTTTATCTAATATGAATTTTTAATTTGTTATTCTCAGCAACAGTCATTTTACAGTACAGGTATTTATTTGGGAAAAATTATGATCCATCTTCACCCCTTTTTATTTTTTCTGGAAATGTTCAAATTATTCACTAGATGGCAGTAATTAAATGTTTCAATAAATTAAAAAGTGAAATATATACAGAATAAATTACTTGAAAATTAAATTATAAGTAATTATATAAATTAATTTTATAAGTTTATTAGTTATAAAATTATTTTGATAAATAGATCTGAAAGTAATTAATTTAGACTTTCTATTTAGTTTAATTCATATAAAACTGAGTACCACCACTATTAATAGTTTTGTTGATTTATAATATTGTAAGAATTCCTACATTTCGAAAGAAATAATTTTTTGTAACATCCGTATTAAATTGATAGCTATGATAGTTTGAAATAGAGATTAGGATGTTTCCTTTTATTCTGATCATGCATATTCCCAATATGTAATATGTTTTATACATTTTAGATTTTAGATGAGATAATGAACTTTGTGAAGCCATTCATCTTTTATTTCATTTTGTAATACTATTCCAAATAATAGGCACAGAAAATGAAAAGTAAGTCTTATGCATACATAACATTATGATTTAAATAAAAATTTAGTAGAATATCTTTTACATTACAACACAATATATATATATATACGATTTATTTTATTGACATCTTTCTAGCATATAATAGACAAATATTTTTTAAATGATTTTGAAAATATATCTATAAACATTTAAAAAATAATTATATTACTATATATTACATGTTTATGTTTGTAGTTGTTTTGAATTCATTTATAGACATATATACATCTTGTTAACTCAGTCAAATTAGTCTCCAAATTGCATTTCTATTTTTTGTAATTTTAGAAACTAGGTACTTTTGTAAAAATATTCTACAAATGGATTACTATATAAAAATAAAAAAATAATTATAGACTTAGGACCCATAGGATATGAAACCTTCCCCATCAGTAGAATAGCCATATCATATTACCATCATATTTAATTAAATCAGCATATTAACACTCTTATTACTAATTCAGGTTAAATATTATTTATTGATTATTACCAGATGGAATGCTGTGTCTATTTATAACCTAAAAAATTTCCAAGGTAACCCATTCCAGACTCTAGCCCCACGTAAAAGCTCATGGCAGATAGATGCATTAAACGGTATGTTATGAGACTTTCATGTTTGATATATACAAAATTATAAATCTAAATTTTATGATTGCTTTATTAATTAGTTATAAAAATATAAATTATTTTTTTTAAAAAAAATCAAAAGTTTCAATCATTGACAGATTATATAGAGCTGAATGCTTGCCATCTATTAATTTTTCTAAAGTTTTTATTATTCATTAAAAGATTATTCACCCAGAAGAATAGTCTTTGGCTGAAATATGGAATCTTTTTATTCATTTTTTTATTTTGTGTGTGTGTGTATATATATATATAACTCATATAAAGAAAAGTAAAATAGCTTTATTGTTCATATTACATGTCAAAGATCTCTTGTAGAGGAACAATAAAGAAAAAGGCATTACATAGTAGACTAAAAAACTTCTAAATAGTGATGGCTATCAGTTTATAATTTTTATTTTAACCTTTAATTGAGACTATCTACATACGCATTTACTAAACAATAATTGTTAACTGCCTTTACTGGCTATGTACTAATCAACTGAAATAGGAATCCTAAGCTTGTTGGAATCTGAAAAATGTTTTAATTTTTATACAGATTGTCCTCAATATATATATGTTGGAGGTATGAAAAATAATGTGTTGACCACTATAAAATGACCTACCTACCTACCTACTCCTACCTATCTACCTACCTACCTACCTACCTACCTATCTATCTATCTACCTACCTACCTACCTACCTGTCTGTCTGTCTGTCTGTCCGTTCGTCCATTCGTCCATCCGTCCGTCAGTCCATCCGTCCATCCATCCATCTATATAAAATATTCCAATATATAATCAATTATATATGGAGTTAAATCTTAAGTACCCTTTATTAACTTATTATTTAATTTAGATATAAGATATTATATAAAATTTACTTTTATACAAACATCATAAGATTGATTTCAGGGTCACTTCTTCACATCACTAAGCACAAATCAGAATAGGCTTGATTACCATATATTTGACAATTGAGAATTTTATGATTCATACTTTAAAATAAATCAAGTGAAATCTGCTTAAAATAAGAAAGATTCACACCTATTCTGGTTTATGACTAGGAATGGTGGAATGTAACATAGCTGATAATGAAGTTTTCATTGAAACCAATTCTGTGATCTGTGTATTGTCATAGTTCACAATTCAGAATTTAGCTATTATATAATTCTTATATTTTAGTTAAATAATGAGCTAATAGAAGTTATTCTTAATAATTTTAATATATGTATGTTTTTTTCCAATTATTTAATAATAAAAATAAAGTATATTTTACATCTAAACATCATTGGGATATTGGATGAGTAGGTAATAGCTAGGGATTTTTTATGCACAAATCTTCCTGCATTCATTGATTACTCTGGCTTGCAGTGAGTGGCACTACTGTATAGATAATTTTGCCTCTGTGTTAGATTTTACATTTCTAAGAAAATCTTAAATGTAATTAAATGAATAGACTGGATGTGTTTTATTCATTGATAAAAATTACATCAGAAAGTTAAATGGAATTATTATTTCAATTTGAATTTTATAAAAGAACCTGGTAAGTCTAATGCTTAAAATCTATATACATTTCCCTAGAAACAGCTGCTCACAAATGAATATGACTTTTCCATCTCTAATAAAAAAAAGTAAAAAATAATAATAGTACATTAGAGATGAATTTTGCATTGACTAAATAAACCAATCAGTCAAACACAAACATATTCTTAGTCTTTTTTTAATTTGATATTTTGCACTTCTATCTTTTAACTGGGATGTATGCAAATGCCTAAGAAAATAGATGCTTTTAATTGATCAATAGATACCATTAAAATGAGCCTATCATCTTTAGTTCTCAATGACATCTTAACTGTCAAGTTATATCTACAAGTAATTGCTAGTGCACAGCCATGGCCACACCGTGGTACATCTACTCAACTGCAGAGCTAAACTACATGAGAGTAGTTGAGAGATATTTTATATGGCAGTGATATATCAGACATCAATATCTGAATGCATGGAGTTAATCATTAACCAAATTGACAGATTAGATTTGGGTGAAAATAGTGAGAAGATACTGATGCATGGTTTGTGATTAAAACTATCAAATTCAGAATGCATGGTAAAATAGTTTAGTATTCTGATTAGCCACAAGGTGGCTATTACTTTTTTAAATTCCCAAAGAACAGTGACAAAGGCAGTGTCAGGAAATCTGGTGATGTTTGAAAAAGGTAACATTTCAAACTGTAATCATACCACCTAGTAAAAGAAATTTATCTGAACAACTTTAAAATAAAAATGAATTCACTTTTAGTTTATTATAATGGAATGTGTCATAGATTAGACATTAAGATATATGTATAAAATCTGAGAATATAACAACATGCTAAATGTTTTAATAATTAAGAAAGACTCTTATAAGAAGTGATAAATTATAATTAAAGATTTTCACAGGCTTTTAGATGTAAATATTAATAATTTTAACAGGATAAAGTGTTTCTCCATATATATTATAGATAAATTTCATCTAAGATATAGCCAAGCAAGAAAACACTTAGAAATAGATATTGCTAAGTGAAATCACATCTAATAATAATATTTGTTTGAACAATGTTAAGGCAAAAGTAAACCTGCTTTTAATTTATTACTCAAGATTAAGGGTTTTTCAAATTTATTCCAGCATTTACACTGCAATGTTTCTTCTTGTCAATTCTATAATTTTTATTATCTCACTTATTTATTTCGAATGCAATCATTTAGGTGTCTTAACACCTTTTAAAATTCAGTTTAAAGCTTTATCCATCTGTTCTTATCTTTTCTACCAACAAGTTTTTCACGGATCCAATGTTAGTGATATCATTATTTATTTTTATTAATCTGACCATATATTTTTCTATACTTCATTATTTGTTTACTGTCTCTACATTACTTTCGTATTTCAAGTCTCAGATCAATAGATGTATATTATTCACAGAACAGATTAGTAAGAATCAGTCTTTTATAGTGCATATATATGTATATATTAATTTTATATTTGAATTTGAACACTTATTATAGTTGACGTTAATATGACAATTTCCTAATATAATAATCATTTATTAACAATTCTTAATTTAAAATTAAAATTCCTAAAAGTACATTTGAAAATAAAATAAGGATTATTAATTCGAACAAAAAATGCACGTGATATGTAATAAATGTAACCTATTTTATATTTCAAAATGATGCAGACAATTTTTTGTTTTAGAAAAGTTGAGTTTGTCAATAACTTATATTTAAAGGGGAGTGTAATTGTGTATTTTAAAAATGTTTTATCTTGCATTTAGTATTTAAAAGCTTTTTAAAAAGAAAAATAGCATTCCGTTGTAAATATTCACTTTTACGAAATCTATAGAACGCATAAAATAATTCAGAGTAAATGGAGAAACTCACAAAAATTAATACATTTGAAGCCAACATTATATTCAAAGCATCTCACATTCTAACATCTTATTTGCTCCAAATATTCGAATAAACAAAGTATTGTAAAAAAAAAATATTGCAATGCATAAGATAGCTAATCAAGAAGAATACACTCAAAGTAATTATAAATGCTTCTAAATTTAAAAAAAATATTGCAATGCATAAGATAGCTAATCAAGAAGAATACACTCAAAGTAATTATAAATGCTTCTAAATTTAAAAAAGTAACATTAAAATGTTTAAAAACCTGGTTTAAAAATTTGGTTGAACTTTGCCAGACTGATTTTATTTTGGGCGAAATTAATACTAATGTTTGATCGCTAAGATAAAAAAAAAATCTCTTTTTTTGTCATAGCATCGGCGGGAAGCGAACCCGCTAACCCGGGACAACTGCTTGCAAGGCCGCTGTGCTGACCTCTCGACCACCAATGCTTGACAAAAAAATCTCTTTTTATCCACCAATAATGAATTAAGACATAATTGGAATTTATATAAGATGAGGAAGAAGAAATTATTGCTACTTAAGATTTTTAATTTTTAAAGCAGAATTTCACAATAAAATGCATTGTTAGTTAAATGAAATATTTCTAAAGATTGTTAAAAATAGGAAAAAGTATAAATGGTAAAAATTCTTGTTATTTTGTTAATCTAAATCTAATGAGTTAGTAATATATACAATTAATAACCACATGAAGTTTGTTCTTATTAATATTAAAAACATCACATATTATCTATACATGTATATGATACAACAACCTAATGTCTAAATTTATCCAGCTTTATCATCTAGGTACATATTCTAAATTACAAGCAGATGAAAAAATGGATTCATTTTTCATTTGCTATTCAGATTTTAGTTAGACAAAAACTCAGAACAATACAAAAAAAATGAATAATGGGTTCATTTTTTAGTAATTTAGATTTTATATCTATCTGGTAGAACTGGATACATGTAAACATTAGAATTCTGTGTCAATTATTAATAAAAATCGAAAGTAGTGTTATGCATATTTTCATTTCTGTTTATATATATATAAAATAAATAGAAATAGTAATCATATGCTGATACATTACCTATGGCATGTAACAGAATTTGTATATATGAGGCAATAAGCCTCGAAAGCACTCAGCTTTTACTTATTCATTTATTGATATGTAAGAGTACTTTATATAGCTTCTCCTGCCAGCACCTCAACATGCTTGTAATTTTGTTACTAAATATATTGCAACTAATATGTGGGAAAGTTCTGGTTTGATAACTCTCCACAAATTAAGGCAGCATATTTGTACCTGTACAAATGAGAGCCCTATAGGTTTTATGTATCAAATTGTAACTGTAAGAAAGGGGACATTTAGTTAAGATAGTAAATAAATGAAGAAAGAGAAATGTTATTACTTTATATGCCACACTGGAATAGTAAATAATATGAGAAATATGCTAGCTCTTATAATAATATTGCACAATTAAATAAGCCAAAACTTCAATAATAAAGAAAAGGAATAAATTCAAGTTTATTATTTCTCTAAATTGTAATCTCTAGCTTCAAAATTTAACATTAAAATATGCTAATGAGGCAAAATTATTTGTTAAATATAATTCAGAAAGTCAAGCATTGTTTGTCTAGAGGTCAGCACGCTGCCTTACAAGCAGTTGTCCCAGGTTAGTGGGTTCACATCCCAGCCGATGCTATGACACATGAAAAAAAATATATAATTCAAAAACAAATTGGACATTTTATTGCATCTGGATTATATTTTGGATAATTAATTTATTCTGATGTCTTAATTAATTAACATTAAGTAATGTAGTTGTTTATTAAAGTTCGAACAAGTAATAGTGTTTTAATATTCTCAAGATAAACAAACAAATTAATAAAAATCAATCACAACACTATGACTTGCTAATGTAGATAAGTGATGTAGTCTTAAAATAAAAGTCTTAAAATAAATAAAAAAATTAAATGAAGTCAATCTTTTAAATAAAATAATTGATAGTTATTATATATATATGAGAATGACAGCAATAAAAAAATAATGGACGCAATAATAGACATTTCATCACGTGGGTTTTTCAATTGATTTATCAAGATAATAATATGTATTTTTAACATATTTATTTAAAATGCATTTTATATCTAAGATGAAGACAATCTGTGATATAGCTTAATAACATCTAATAATAACACTTCAATTTACTATTTTTTAAGTAATTAAAAAAAACAGAAATCCATTCTTTATATGTCAAAGCGTTGACCAGGAAGCGAACCCGGGCCTGCTGCTTGGAAGGCGGCTACGCTACCAAAGCTTGACAGAAATCCATTTCTTTTGGAGAATAAATCTAACTCTTCGATTTCAACAAAAATCTCTTCAAACTATTTCAACAAAAATCTCTTCAAACTATGATATATGTGTTCCTTTAAACTACCCTTTTTTTAAAACAAGTAATTAAGTACGAATTATACCTCAATATATCCCTTTTATTCAGGGATAAAACATTTTAAATATAATGAGAGCACCATTATATTTATTCAACTCTTAACTTCATGGAAATTGGATAGGGATTTAATAATTAATATTGCAACAACATTAAAAAAATATTCCTTCATAGTAAACATTTAGAAGCAACCCTTTAGGTCTATGGCAGGGGTTGCCGAACTTTTTTGATCATAGACCCCTATATAATTTTTCGAAATCTCCATTGACCCTATGATCAATATGAAAACAATCAGAATGTTAAATAAAGAAAATACACCTGAATGGATATTCTCCGAGGCGTAAATCCTCTTCTACAAGATCCAGCTCTTTTCCTTGAATCCATTGCAGTCATGGTCAGCATTTGTGGGAATCTTAGGCTTCAGCAGGAGAACCAAGGGGCCCACAAGACTGCTAAAGAAGCTGAATACTATAGCAAAAAGAGTCAGTGAGCTAACAATTATAGAGGCCAGGATGGAAGAGATCCTTAGCCTCAAAAAGCAATACAGAGATAAACAGAATGTGCTTGCAAATTATATTGCAGTAAAAGGAGCCAAGATCTATTTATCCATAAAGAACAACTGGATGCGAAGCTACCTGACATGGGGCCATTGGTGCATGGAAAAGACCCACACCTTCAATGCTGTCCATAGATAATTGTAACTACATAGGTAGCACTATGCTGGAGAAAATAGATAATCAGTTTAGGGAGAAGTTGCTAAATTCCAGTTACGAGATTGGAAATGGTTGGCAAGGTGACCTAGTGTTGCAAGATCATGCCATTACTGAGCAGCAAATTCTCCATCAGCTGAGGTTTTATCAAGAACATGTACATCTGGGCCTTCATGGGATACCACAATTTGTCTTGTTGCACCTTAGTAATTTCACAGTTAAAAGAATCCATCAAGTCATTGGTGTGCTAGCCAGGGAATTTCAGGTCATCCCTGACCTGCACCCTATTTGCGCTTATACCTTTTCTCAAAAAATCATTGAATACATCTCCATAACTAATTTAAAACCCATATCAGTAACCCCATTATTAATAAAAATCATCAAATCACTTGTTAAGGATAAGATCCAACAGCAGCTACTCAGTAAAATTTCCTTGCACCAATTTGCCTGTAAGGGATCATCCACCATTGAGTTAGTAAGGAGATTTGCCTTATTGGTAGGGTATATAAGGACCAAAAAACATCAGGACCTATTGTGATGCAGATGGACTTCATGGCAGCATTTGACTCTGTGGTGCCTGCAAAATTATTCTCAATTTTGGAGTGCTATGGAGTACCCAAAGTCTACATCAGAATCATGGCAAATTTGCTGCTAAATAGATCAATATATACGTCATTGGACAGCTCTTTGGCCCAGGGTTTAAACCACATCTATCAATATCCCAGAGGTCACCTCTTAGCACCTTGTGTTTCATAGCCTATGTAAACCCTGTATTAACATATATTGAGAAACATCTTCCTGGGGTATTTGTCCCAGTGCTAGGAGAGGAAGTTCATCACATATCATATGTTAATGACATTACAGTCTTCCTCCCCTCACATAAATACTTGTCCAAACTATACAAACTGCTGGATGAATACACTGATAGATATGGGCTAAGAATAAACTCTGAGAAATCTTCTACCTGGAAGATCCATCGTGTGACAGCAATTCCTTCAAGATTCTCGGGAAAACCTCAAAACTTTCTTGGATTTCCCATGGTGCTGTCCAGGTCGGCTATGAGAAGAGTACTGCAAAACAGCATTCTGAAAAACCCAAAAAGGTTGCAAGTGCTGTCTCAAAGATCTACTTATCACTTCCAGGTAAGGCAGCACTGATTAACATGCTGGTGCTTTTGCAAATTAATTACTTCATGCCACTTCTTAAACCAATCAGGTCCTTTCAGAATGCAATAAACTCAGTCTGCACTGACATCTTGTGGAAGAGGAAAACAGTATCCATTAGTTTATCAATGCTTAAGGTGATGAATGCAAGATTTCCAGTGGACTCATTACAGGATGAGATTGAACCTACTGACATGCTGCCACCCATACAAAGTAAGTGAGCCATGGAGCTGCTGCATATGCCAACGAATTCTTCAAAGTTATGGGCTCAATTATTGGCAAGTTTATAAATACATGCATGCAAACATTACTGAATTAACTACTGAGCTTGATTTATCTACCAGATTACTAATTAGGAAATTAAAATTTTGCTACTTGGAAGCCAACATATTGACTTTATCATAAAATTTAATTTGAAAGCCTTACCAATGAATCATTTTTTGGTAAATCATAGAAATCGCTCTAAAATAGAACCACTATGTAGCTTATGTAAAGTAGTGGATGAAACTATTGGACATATTTTTACTGCTTGCCCATTTTTGAGTCCTGCTAGACAAAATATCATAAACAGAGTACTTCCAGCTAACATGAAGATTCTAAGAATCAAGGATGCTATACGAATGGCATTTTTACTGTAATTAGAATGGGAATGTTCCTCTATGCTGTGTGGTTAACTAGGAATTATTTTGTTTTTAAGCAAGGAAGTAAGGAACCATGGCAGGTATGTAAAAAATTTATTCAAAGGACTATGTTCAGGGATCGCTTATTAATGTCGGAAAAGCTCTTCGGGATCACTTGGGGACAACTTAGGCCACTGGATGAAGAGCCTATCCTTAGGCATGCTGATTAAAAATTAATTCAAGGTTAAAAATAAATGGTCCAATTAGATGAGGAATGACAAAGGATTACTACCAATCAAAATATGGACTGCACAATGATCACTGGCTAAGTCACTAAATGAAGAGCCAGTTGTTCTGCTATAAAACTAGTTATATAATAATTATAGACTAAGTTTGAACGATGAGCTTCTTGCTCTGATCATGAAATTAATTTGTCATAATAATAACTAATGTATCAAAGGGGTATATTTTCTAATTTGGAAAATTATTTACTAACGATTGTTATAATAAGTGTAACAAATCTAAACAAATGTATACCAACAAGATATATAATGTAATTGTATGTGTATTTTCCTTAATAAAAAAGAAGTAAAAGCAATCTGTTCCTTTGAAAAGACAGCTATTAATAATTTAATATATGATTTTTAGAATGCTCAAATAGATAGATTTAATTTTTTATTTAATTAAAAATATTTTTTTACTACACATTCGCAATATTTTTAATATTTAAATACAATAAATTTAATTGTATTTATTATTACTATTTATAAAATAAATAAATATTACTGGAAATATTTATGCAGGTGTTAAAGAAAACGCTTTAAAAATTTTAATAGTTATCTGTTGGGAATTATTGTCAAGCGTTTTGTTTATTTATTTATTTAAAAGAAGCAATACTGCAATTCTACATAAAATTTTAAATGACTTTTTTTTTAACAATTTTTTTTTTACTGACAGGTTATAAACCATATTATAGTCGTAGAAGGTTTAATGCAGTAGCAGTAGTGGGAGGTATGGAGATCAAAGTTCATAGATCGTAGCTCCAGCGTCTTTCATCAAATTTGTTACGAATTTTTGACCCAAAAAACTTAGTTAAGTTTTTTTTTCATATGTCAAATGCGTTGACCGGGAAGCGAACCCGGGCTGGCTGCTTGGAAGGCAGTTATGCTAACCGCTAGGTCACCAATGCTTAGTTAAGTTTTGTAACAAAAAGTATCTTGTTGTTGGGTAAAAACCTATTCAATAGTCATCCATAAAGCAAAGAATAAGAACCATTGCTTACCAAGTTTTACAATTGCCAAAAAATGGCCACAGGATGAGAGTTTAAGCACTTATTAAAACATATATCACTAAATATTCATTTATCAATCAGCACTGTTTGATTGAATTGGATATCCCCCCCCCCCCAAAAAAAAAATTCTGATTAAAATCTGAAAAGTTCAAATTTATTTGACCTGGATTCAAACCCCATCTTTACATATGATTAGTTCTTGTGCTATCACTATACTATGAAGTCTATTTTTAAAAATATTTATATATAATGCAATTTATTGAATGATTACTTTGTATATGAATGAAATATTTCAAAAATTTAAAAATCATTTATGTTAACATATAGTATGATGTACAGTAATCTTGAAACCTGGATTACAATAGCACAAATTCGTTATCAATTTTAGGTTTCTGAAATAGGAAAAGTCTAAATTTTGTAGTTTTAATATAGAATAAAATATGGTTTATATGTAGATTAGGAAAAGATTTTAGTTGATACATGTTTATTTTTCACACTTATATATATTCAAAAATACATGGGAGAATGGAAATTTTAAGTATATCTTAAACTATATATATAAAAAATGAGTGATAACTTGGATTTATGATATTATGTTACTATGTTTAATTAAAAAATGTATACATTAAACTTTAAATGAATTAAAAGTTTATATCTGGCTAAAAATGATATGATAATCTCTAGTTTCAAGTGAATATTGTCAAAGATATGAATGCGAGAAGTTTGAAATTTGTAGATCAAATTATAATTTGATAAATACTGAATAATGTTGATGACATAGTAATAGATTATTATCTGAGCCAGAATGTTAGTTCAGCATAAAATGAATGTGGGGGAGTACTCAATTATCTTTATCTGATATTATTTATATGCATCAATAATGTATGGTAAAATGAACATTTTAATTTTTAATTATATTTAAGAGTACACTCGGGTCTCGTTTTATGCGGATTTAACTCTGATAATGCGCTATTACTTTAAATAATAAATTCCGCGCACTTACGTCATATTGAAAGTAATAGCACATTACAGTATTGGAATTCGACTTTTATCTTAGTAATTTCAATATTTTCAGTGCTTTATAATAGTAAGATTTTATGCAATAATAAAATTAAAATCATGATTTCCACATTTTATGTATACCCACATTAAATTTTACAAGATTATAATGTAAATTTGTTCAAACATTGTGCGTGTTAATTTTGCATTTTAAATCACATTCTGTTTTTGCTTTTTAAAAAAGAATGTAATCAATTATTAATCATTTAGTGTCCGCAAGTTTATTTTTAAAAGGTGAGTAATAGCAGTGGGCACAATTAAATTTGACAATTAAAAATTAAAATCTGATTTTTAATTGTAATTAACAATTTAAAAATTACTTAAGGCAACTTGAAATTAATGCGATGTGAAACGAAATTTGATTTTTAAACGGAATTAAAAATTAAAAAATTAAAGACAAAAATAAGAATTTAATTTTTAGTTGTTAGATTAATTACTAATTATGTTGTCACCAGAAAACCATTAGCACAACATGAGAATGAAGTTAGCACTAGTTATATTTCCTCTTGTGAAGAATCTGATTTTTTACCAGTTTGCAAACGAACCTGTTTATCGGCAAATAGCGATAATAATTAAAACATGTATAAAAAAATGTAAATTACTGTAAATTATGCATAAAAATATATTGTTTTGAATAAAATTAAATATTATAGTTAAAAAAAGTTTGTCTTGTATCAATTTTTTTCAAATTTGAAATTTTTTATTAGTCATATTTTATTTCCTTATTTTTTTTTTGCATGAATTTTAAAGTAATTTTATGTTGGTGCTTTGCTTTTATGCGATTTTTGAAAAATCACAGTCCGTATCCCCCCTTTTTCAAAGTAAGTTACATCTATTTTTGAGCGATTTCTTTTGCGCGTGTTTTCTGAGGAACCTATCTATCGCATAAAATGAGACCCAGGTGTATTATATAATGTTGAATACATATATTTTTATATAGTAAGAGTTCTACAATAAGAAGCAAATAATATACATCAAAATATTTAAAAAAGTACATTCAAAAATTGCAAAAAAATATGACTGTTTTGCAGTGTTTATTATGCCTTTTTTATTTTTAGAAATGTCTTTTTGGAACAGTAAAAATTAAACTACAAACTCAGCAATTATAAAAGAATGTCATCTCTTTTATTAGTGATAAAGAGTGAATTTAATTAAAATTGTTTTTACATTGGTAATATAATTAAAATAAATTGGGTAACTAAAAAATTTGTAATGAATTCCAGAAACTGTAAGAGATCAAATATGCTATGATGAATGTCATCCTGTGCATTGGATTTGATTTTTAAAGACAAACTATTAATTCTTATACTTATGCAGTACAGTCCTTTTTTTTAATTTCAAGGTCTAGTTTCATGATATTTTTTTTTGGACATTGGTATTTCTCTAAAACCTCATAATATATTTTTTAGAAACGTAAACAAAAAAGAGAAAAAATAATGTACAGCGAACATACCTTTGATACTTATTGTAATTATCATTATCATCATTAACCATTATCAATTCATTGTAGGATGAAGGTCTCTCCAAGTTCAATCCAACTTCTCTGATCTTTAGCTTTTCTTCTCCACAACAACCCTGCACACTTTTCTTATTTTGTCCATCCATCTCACATGTGGTATTTTGCTGGGTCTTTTACAATTTCTTGAAATTCAGTTTAAGATTTCAATTGTCCATCTATTATCATCTCTTCTAGCAATATGTCCATCCCAACTCCACATATCTATTATTATTTATTGCTTTTTTATATACTGAATATATCAAAAAACAATTTGTGCCTTCAGCATAAATATAGGTTTTGCCCATGACAAAGTGAATTTTATTTTTCTGATGAGTTATTTGGAGGCTTGTCAATAATTTCTGCAATCAGTCGTTTTAGTTATTTATTTCCAGATGAGAATCCTTTTAACCAACCAAAGAAAAATTATAGCATAAGAAACACTTTTTTTGAGCCAAATAATTTATTCCAGATAATGCAACTAGATTTGATATTCTTAGAAAAACTGTGTTGCAACATGTGATTGTACTTATAATAAGTTTTTCAGGCATGACAACACGTTTTACAGGTATCACAGTAAGTCTTCCAGATATGTTGCATATTAATTTTTTTCGTGCATGATATTTTTGGATTTTGTTTGATAAAAAGTTCAATTAATAAATGATTATAAATTATTTAATATTTCATTATTAGTATATTTTGAATGAGGGGTGGCCACACTTTTAAGGCAAGAGTTACTTGTATTTATCTCCCAGTATAGTAGTAGACCATATCATATATTACATGCATAGTTCTCTTTTTTTAGAACTGACACATGTGCATAACATATATAACATACATTTGGCATTGAAGAAAAACTAACCTTTCTATTTTGTACTAAATTTGTCCATCTTTTTTATTCACAATTATTTGAGACATTATACCTCTGTTTTAAAATATGATAACACATTAATTTTTAATGATAAATTATTGAAATCTGTGCACTTGTCATAACAAAGTTGTGCATTTGCATTGCACAGTAAATGGGTCTGAGCTGATGAATTTGTATTAAGTATACATGACATTGTACATTTTAAATGTACGCACATGTGTCAACTATTCCATTCATTGACATACTTGATTATATAGAGCTGCCTTGATTGTAAAAAAGCTGATGTTGCCTGTAGTAGTAGTTGGTAGCCAAGTGGTCAGCACAGCTACCTTACAAGCAGTTGTCCCAGGTTCGCAAATTTGCTTATCGACCGATGCTTTGACATATGGAAAAAACTATCTATTCTGTCCCAATGCCATGTCAGTACCATTAGTTTTATTTAAATTCAGGCAGACATTCCAAAATGTCTTGGTGATCTACTAATAGATTGTGATCAATCTCTTGCTCACTTCTGATTTATACTTAAGTTATTTAGATTCAATTGGAATGTTGCACTTACAAAAAATGCCTAGATGTGTATTTATTAATCAATATCATTTAGAAAATCAGGTAACACACAAAATAATTTTTCAAATAATTATGATATTGCTTGAGAAATCTTCTGCGTCTTCAAAAAAATTTTAAGAACAGTTTTGGATTTAAAATTTTAGTCATTAGCATGATTTCCCATTGCTTACTAGACTCTAACAAGTGGGGTTTTTAGTATAGAAAAGGCAATGACTTTTGAAAGAATTTATGAGCTTCATGTAAAACTGAATATACTATATTAATAATCTTTTGAGATTCAAACATTCTAGTCAGAATCATTTAGCTTTAGCATTGCTGTGCTTTGATGATCTACTTCAGAAATTTTATTTGTAGTTAACAGATGAATTTATAACATGCTTTAAGAAATACCATATGTTGTTCCAGTTAAAGTGAATATTTAATAGACCGTCCAGGTCTAATGTGTCCACAGAAAGGTTATGACAGCTGTTTATATATCTATTGAATTTCTCATGTCATTTATTGAAAGTCTTTTTAAATATTTATAATAATTTGATCCACATTAAATAAACTAAAAAAAAATTCTTTATCTGTTATTTCTACAAGTTGACCATCAAAATCTATTTACATTCATATGTGCACAATTAAAAATTAAAATTTTTTTTTTTTACAAATTTTACATCATCTAACTAGTATAAGTAGTTTTATAATGACAAATTGCAGATAGTTATTGAAATAAATTCAAATTGGAATGAATGTAATTTATATTAAAAATTCAATAAAGTTATAGAAGTTGTTGTAGGCTTTCTTAAGCTTACTCTTACTAATGCATTAATCTAAACTATAGAGCTGTCTATATCAGAATCATAATGCAATATGGGTAGCAAATGAACAACAATAATGTAAACAACAGACAATAGCATAAATAGGTCAAACATGCCAAATAAATTATTAGATCAATAAATCTGATTATTTACAGTAAGGCTGAGCTGGACATAAAACTACATTTGAGAAAGAGGTGTTGCAAAATCAAGTATAGAACTGTTTTTCACAAAACTGAAAGTACTGACAGTATAACACATTTTCCACTATTTTCAGAATAGTTAGATGTTCAAGTTCAGAGCAGAAGGTCAGCAGCAAATACTATCACATCATTTATAATGCAAGCTGAGATAGCTGAAAGCATTAAGTTTATTAAAATGAACCTTGATATTTTTCGGCAACAACTAGCTTTTGAAATTTCACCAATTATAATGAACAGAAAGTTTACAACAACTGTAAATATATTATTATTGTACTTAGCTGCAAAATATATATTTTGATATTACTTTAGATGTATCTCAATTTTTTATTGGTAGAAAGCAATATTGTCCAGCAGCAAAACAAACAAACTTGGAGGAAGTTGCATAAGCAAAAGTGTTATCAATTTGATTTTGATGTTAAATTGGACATCAAATCAATAAAAACTAAAGGACATCAGCTTGTAGAGAAGACTTCAAAATTCCTTACTGATAAAAACCATAGTCTAGAAACTAGTCTAGTGTAGCATTGGATAGGGATTTATTTAGCCCTACTATCTGACTTATATTGATTGTTAAATCTTCATATTAGATTGTGGAAGTGAAGTAGAATAGATTATTAAACAGTATTGCTAAACTGCTCTAACTAAGAAGTGAAATAAAGTGCAAGATATATTAAATAAAGTTTCAACAAGCCTATTTATCATAAAAAACATCCAAATAGCACTAAATCCTAAGAAATTTTATTCCTTTTATAGTAGATTTATATTTGCTTTCCTCATCAAATTTAAAGTTTAATAAACCATTAATAAATGGAGATATATTTCAGTCAGGCAAGGTAATTTGATTCAATTGTCTAGCTTTTAGGCAAAGCTAATGGAGCCAATCTTTTTTTACTGCAACAAGAAGATTATTGTATGGTAAGAAACACTTAGATATCACTCTCATCTTTACAATTTGAAGTAATGGTGTCTCTACCTTCTCTGTGTACAGATGCAGCACCGGATATGATCATGCCTGGTATAGTTGGCTATCTATTACCTTAATACAGTATTCATATCCTTTAATAACTTTCAGTATACTAAAAAAATTAGACCAGCACTAGTGAAAAAGGTCTTACATTCTACTTTGCCATTTTTCTTTTGCACATGGAGACTCCTGTAGTTTGGCAGTCTCCTCCTGCCACTTGGCCTCATATTGCACTGATACAAATCTTGAGATCAGAAAGTTACAACTTTCTCTTCACAAGTGTCTTGACATTTTTATAGTCCATTATGCACCTAGTTTTATACATGAAATCAGAATCCAAAATAACATCATGTATTAACACCTTTAGGATCTGAAACACATGGGATATATATTTTCTTTCTGATCCTATCTATACCTAGATTTTCTTGTTGTCTGATTTGGCCTTTCTAATATTTTCTAGGGTTACCTATACCAATTTAAAGGGTAGGATTTGAATTCTAGGGTCCTGGTCAACAATACACATATATATATGATCTCTGATATCATAGATATCTGTCTGCCTAACTCAAACAAAGCATATTCATTTATGTGGTTTAATTGTGTTGGGATATTGGGGCAACTCTGTAATTAGAATTTCCATTTTCTTTGCATCCTATTTACAAATTAATTTATTTACTTCTTTCATCATGATCTGACTTTCTTTTGTTCCTTTGTATCATCCTAGGCTTTAGCTTGACTTTGGTTCATCTTCCACTTGATGATAATGATTGCTGGCAATTCTCATTTCTTGTTATATTTGAATTGCTTCTTGTTCAGTGGATCATCTGCATCCTTTTCATGTTGTCTGTGGATTTTCTCCTCAGTTTCTTATATCATGGGCTATACAGTTCTTCCCTTTGATCCAATCTTAAGGCATTTACCTGGTAATCATTGCTTTTAGATGGGAATTTACTGAAGGGTCTAATTCTACTCCTTTCACTGCCAGTTTTATTATTTTCAAAGACACTGAGTAAATCAGCCATAAGCTCAATGGTTTTACACCCAGTACCTACAAATAAATGTTCTACAAAATTTGCAAAGTTCCATTTTACTATTTTAATAATCTGATTTTTCAACAGTAGACATGCTGTTAGTGCCCAAAGTTTGAATACCTGCCTTATGAAGAATGGCCTATATGATTTTTCAGGCTGGCATTTTTCTCGAGATGCTTGATGTTTTATACCTTCCTGATATCCTTATTTCAACAGCACTTCATAAAGGCTTGTTTATATTGTATAAAGCTATAGGGTTTTCTAAACAAAGATTCCTGCCAGGCCTGCAATGTCCTTTGCAAAAGGGTGAGAACTGCAGCCAGCTTAACCACCTTGGTCATAGGGTTGATTTCAAATCACCTATCCTAACTGATCAGTTGCTGTACAAGTGATTCTCCTGTATGACCATAAATCACTTTTGTTTTTAAAAATTGATTCACTAAGCTGATATGCTTTCTTGCTTTTCTGCATTTAGTTTTTTACTTTTACTCTCCTCCTAAGTTTTTACTTTTAATTCTTCAATATGCTGTGTTAAGCTGTTAATTTACACTTGTACCTTAGTGATTGTATATTTATGTTCATGATGCACTAAGACCATGTCTTCTTTTATTTGTTTCTTAACACTTTGGATTTTTTCTTTATACTCCTGTTTGTTGTCATTAATCTCTGATATCATCTGTTCAATTTTCCCAATAAGATTTTTTATCCTCACATTTACCATTTGGGCTACTTTTTTTTTTAACCATATTTTCTATTTTCTCCTTGAAGACTCCCAACTCTTTTTTTATTTCTTTAGCCATTTTTCTATGTTAATCAACTATTTCTTTCCATTTGTCTAACATTTCAGTCTTGAATTCTGTTATAATTTCTTTGATTCTTTCAATGTCTACTGTAGTAGTATCTTCTTTTATTTCCATTTGCTAACCTTTGATATATGGTCATGAATTCATATGTACAATATTTCTTTTGTTTTCTTTACTTCCAATAACTGACAATAATACATTTTAAATTATATTTACTATTGCATCATTTTTTTTTTCTAAAAGTCACTTTTAATAATCAATTCTCTACCTCTATTTTTAACTATATTTATCAATATGCTTTCCCCCTCTTTTTGAATTAGTATTTATCAATTAATGCTATGCTTATTGATCCCCCCCCCCCCACTGCCTCATTTATTCCTTGATCATTTCATTTCATCATTTATCTGCTATATCAACCCCTGCTTATTTAATTCCACCCCTGAGGAAATCCTAAGTCAAATCAATTAAATAAAACATTTTCCAAAAACCAATAAAAAAATTCGTATCTCTTTTTTTAAAAAAAAATGTACGACTTTTCTTCCAGTCATATTTATTCTTATCTCAGGTTATAAGTTTCCCATTTTTATTGCCTTATTTTAGACCAGTGGTCTTCAACCTTTTCACACCTGTGGCCTGGTAAAAATATGGATAAGGTTTCGCGGACTGGCAGAAGTCTGTAGATAAATTTTTTTAAAGATGTAAACTGCTTAGCCTTAGATGAGCATAATTTTTATAACTGATCAAAACAAGAATGTTAAATATACAAGATGAAGTTATATATATATATATATATATGGAGTTTGTATAATAAAAAATTTTTTTTTTTAATTTTGAAGTTTTTCAGAAAAGTAATAAAAAATTTAATTCTATCTCATCCCCCCCCCCCCAATAAACATCTGTGATAACTAAAAAAACAAATTAATTTATGTATGAATGATTAGATTTTGTTTTCATTCTGTTTCTTTTTTTTTAATTGGGTAAAAATGAGATAAATAAAAATTGTTTATATTAATTAAAAGTTTAAGCTCTTATTATTTTGTTATTACAAACTTTCCTGCCAGTCTATTGCAGCCTGGCAGAAAACTTCTGTGGCCCGGTACCGGTCCGTGAACCAAGGGTTGAAGACCACTGCTTTAGACCACCATTTTACCAGATCTTATCCTTTTGCTATATTTTATTCACCTGGTTACTGTGGAGAGTTTAACTTAATTTACCAAATTATATATACATCTTGCACACTTGCATATTTTATTTATCGAATGTTACATACAGGTATAAATGAATTAATGATTTTTAGTATGACCAAATAACACCCCCTCTTACAAATAAATTAACAGGGAAGTATATGGATAATATGATTATAATTCTATTTTTCTACAATATCAAAAATATCTCTAAAAAACAACAACTTGGGACAGCTTTTATTCTTTTTTTACAGACACCAGTGTTCAGTAATCCATTTCACTGAACACACTGATTAATTAATTCAGGATTCTCTTTCTTTTTTTAGAAGGTACGTCCCTAAGTTTATATAGCGAAATAATTAAGTGTACTAGTATTCTTTCATTTAGAAAATTAAATGGTAATGTTGCTGAATTTTTCTTTTAAAGTAGTATGAAAAAAAAAGTAGTATTTAATAAACAAGAAATAACAATAATCAAAATACAAATTATTCATTCATACACACCCTTACCAAACATTATTAACATATACATAGTACATTATTGGGAATAAATATGAATAAAATGTTACAAACTACAAAATTAATCTTGAATATTAATAGTAATAATGAAGTTTTGGTTAATCATAATTAGTTGCTGCTAGGGTTCTTGATGTAATATAGGCAAGATGGTTTGAATCAAGACATCATCTCAACAGTAGGATAGGAAGACGGCATCAATGACCATATCAGGAGGCTTAGCAACACATTTGGATTGTGAATTCTCTGATGGTAAAAGAAACTACACTGTAAATCATTCTATATCAATCTCTGGATCTTTTATATGCAAATTTCCACCAGATAATGCATGCAGCAACTCTAATAGCAGCAAACAGCAGGGTAGCGAATGTTGTTTTATATAACTAAATAATACCACAATCACAAGAAAGAAAAAGAGTAACTTACAAAAGTTTTCAGGATCACCTTTTATATCCTATAGCCTATCGCCTGCACATGTACCTTGTCATACCCCACAAACTTATTGTCTTACAATTTGTTTTACAATTATAAGCTAAATATATAATTTTCCTCTGTTCTAAATGTAGCATTCATTTTCAGATGCTAAATACTATACTCTTGGCCATGAAGAAAATTATACTTCACAAGAAAGAAAAACTATGTTTAACACATACAATTTATTTATCCAATATTTCTACATTTTTCATTTATTTTTATTTAGTTTCTAGTTACCCTAATCCTGTAATTATCCTGGCTATTGATCGTCATTCTAATCAACAAATTTTAATTAGCAAGATAAGAGATGTAACATCTTCCCTCCTTCTCTAATTATAGGTAATTTTGTGAATTACATTTTTTTCTTATCTCTTTTTAAAACCTTCATATACATTTTTTTAAAAAAAATCTGGGAGGTCAAGCAAATAACTTTCTCACTTATTGATGAAACAGGGTTTATTTTTTTATTTTTTTAAAAATATATATTTTCTTTCAGCAACCCCCCTCCTTGCAGAAGGCCAAATACATATCCAAAATTAACAATACAGTATATTTATCTAACATATGCAATAATAGCATTTTACATCAATAAGATAGTTTGAGAAGCATAAGTAACCTTGATATCATGATGCTGTGAGGTTCACTTTAGTAGAATTAGATAATTAATTTCTTATAACTAATATGTAAAAAAATTGATATATATATATAAAACAAAATAAATGTCTGCTAATATTAATAATACAATAACAAAACTTAAATATATTCCAAACAATGGTAAACAATTTATAATATAATATAAATAAAAACTCATAAAGAAATATTTTCGATTATATTCATAATCATTATCAACTCAACTCTCAAAATATTTCTTTATGAGTTTTTATTTATATTATATTATAAATTGTTTACCATTGTTTGGAATATATTTAAGTTTCATTAATATACATATATATATATATATTAGTATTACTGTTCTAAAATCATCACTAAAATGATAATAATGACTATTACTTCTAAGAAAGAAGATGATGGTAGTTGACATATAGAGAAGATCAACTTAATCTGAACATATTTGATTAAATTGGTGTGCAAAGCAAAATGGTGAAGTAATCAAAAGTTTTGCATATGATATCAGTAACCAGATCTGACTAAACAATTGCTACACATTTAGCATTTAAAGAAAAATACTTATTCCTTAAAACTGGAGGACTATCTGAATCATGGGGAAATGTTGACCTAAAATATCATGAGGTAGATATTATTTTAATTGTTAAGAAAAAATATGACTTATCTTCCATTTGCAATTAGTAGACCAAAGAACTCACTGTTTCAAAATAAGAAATGGAACTAAATGCCAATGCTTATTATTTATACACTATCTTAATTAAAAGACTTTTTAAATTAAAATTAATAAAATGTTTATGTAAATGTGAATGACAATATTTTTAAAAACTAGAATTTAAAATAAACTTAATTAGAATATTTGGCGATAAACTTAGGTAGATCCTAGTAAGTTGAATGTAGCTTATGTATTTTAATGATAGCCACTAGTGTCAGCTGATTGGTTGAAATTTTGTTTTCTTTTTAAAATTGCAGGAATACATGCATGACATTTACAAAAATCCCAGATGTTGTTGCTGCTTAATTTCCTTTGTAAAATTGCATATCCTATGTTGAAATTGGACAAAATTTGAATTTTTTATTAATATTTTTATTAATAGGTTCATTTAATTTTTTTTATTTTCTGCTCAGTTTACTAGATTGCATGAAGAAGACAAAGGCAGAATTTGTTTATCAGCCAGATTCATTACTAAAATAGTTTAAAGATATGCAGATGATTCTAATTTCAAGGCCTTCATCCTGATAAAAATGTAATCAGAATATCAGGTCGTAAACATTCAATTTTAACTTTTTAATTATTTGAATAGAATTTTAATTTTTTTTAATTATTTGATAAATGGTATGATTTATTAATGTGTTTGCATTTGTATTGGTATGTTTGTGTAATATATAAATTATACAGTATATAAATTAGATTTGTATTCAAATATAATAAAAGTGGTTATGTACAATGCAATTTTGGGGCTCTGATCCAAGTTTGAGGCAGCCTTATTTTATAGATATAATGATTTTCAAAAGATTTAATAATTTATTAGTGTGTTTATATTTGTGATAGTGTGTTTGTGTTTGGACTTGCATATCTGTGTTTGTATAACGTAATGATTTTTAGAGCAGTTCAATGTACAGAAAGGTCGCAGTTGATAAAGCAAGCTCAAAAATTACTGTACATATTACTATGTGAACATATAAACCCTTAAAACCAATAAAGAGAAATTTCAAATTGTGTGTGTGTGTGTGTGCGGTGATAACCACAATGGTCATGTATATACCATATGAAATTGTATGCAGGCAAACAATCAAATCCTGATTCTTGCTTATGCCTTGGTACTCATGCTGTGGAGTCAGTAGTTTTTCCACATCTTGCATCACATCATTTTCAAATCTGTATCTGGAAAATGAGCTATATCTCTGTGGGACAACAAATAAAATAAGATAGCATTCATTGGTGTGCAGAAAGAATATAAACATTATTGGTGTACACAAAAAATATAAAATAAAGAGATGAAACTCATTTTATCATTCATTGATACAGTCAGTAACCAGCCATTTCTAGTTTTAGATAGACAAGAAGTCAATTGCTATGATGACAAATACATATCCACCTTCTGAAAATGATTTATTTTGTATCTTTTATTAGGATGAATCTTTTTCTTATAGACTTTTTAAGATTTGTTAACTTTTGGGGAACAAAATAAAAATGAAAAATTCTTAAGTGACATCTCAGATAAGAAGTATTATATATAGATTAAATGAAAATGTTGTGAGAAATACAAAGTAATTTAAACTTAATTAATGACAAATTAAAAATTATGAACAAACAATAAAATAATAATTATTTTGGATGTTAAAATTTCTTTTTATCTTATTTTTTTTTTAGTAGTAATCACTATTTGTCTTAGCCTTATTGTTTTCTTAGTTTTTATTTTTATTTTCTGTCAATATTTACAATTAATGCTCAGCTTATATTGAAATAGCCAATCTTCATACTTTAATTGATAGGCTTCAATCCACTCCATCCCACAACTCTTCAGCCATCCATTTCATTGAAAATCTGATGATGGAATGTTGAAAGACCACATTGGTGCCAACCTTCTCATCCTACCCATGTTGATCATTAGTCACTCTGACCCTTCATGTACAGGACATAATCCATTTACATACATATACAAGGGATTGACAGACCTTACATCATTATATTTTAATATATGAATTTTTTTCTACAGTACAGGCTTTTTCATATCTGCACTCAAAGCTGAGCATTGCTTGTAAATATGTGTGGAGATGATAATCTGGACCAACTGATGAGTGCTGGTTTAGCATAAAATACACATATTGGTGATTATTTATCTTCTCTACATGTGTGTGATCAAGTGTGTCAGCAGTATGAGATAGCATGGATAGTTGAGGGTCATTGAAAGTCTGAGTTCAAACCCCCTATATATTACATATTGGAGTACAGGTATGAAAAAGCCTGTATTGTAGAAAAAAATCATATATTAAAATATAGTGCTGTAAGGTCTGCCTATCCCCATATATGTATGTAAATGGATTATGTCCTGTACATGAGGGGTCAGAGTGACTTATAGTTCAACA
The DNA here is from genome assembly GCA_028023455.1 of Epiperipatus broadwayi. Taxonomy (NCBI): domain Eukaryota; kingdom Metazoa; phylum Onychophora; class Udeonychophora; order Euonychophora; family Peripatidae; genus Epiperipatus; species Epiperipatus broadwayi. The sequence continues at coordinate 199,632 of JAQFVV010006593.1, read as the reverse complement.
TGGGTAGGATGAGAAGGTTGGCACCAATGTGAACTTTGAGCACTCCATCATCAGATTTTCCATAAAATGGACGGCTAAAGAATTGTGGGGTGGAGTGGGTTGATGCGTGTCCATTAAAGTATGAAGATTGACTATCTTAATATGAGCTGAGCAAATTGGTTGTAATATATGTGTGGATGATAATTTGGACCAACTGACGATTCCTGGTTTATCACAAAATACGTGTATTGGTGATTATTTATCTTTTTGACATGTGTATGATCAAGTGTGTCAGTAATATGAAATAGTATGGGTAGTTGAGGGTCGTGTGAAACTTTGAATTCAAACCCGCTATATAAAACAATTAAAGAAATGCACACTGGAAGTACAGATAAAAATGGTTTAGAAATAATAACAGATTTAAAAAATCAATTAGAGAGAATTCACACCCACTACTAAGCTATCTATTTTGAACATTATTACCTGGCAGATTCTTTCTAATTCTTACATATAAGAAAATGTCAAAGAACATCTAGTTTAAATATATATATTTTCTTGGTATATTTTGTATTGTGATTACATTTTACAAACAATTGTTCAATTAATTTTCAAAAAATTGCAAACCCCGATGCATTGAATGCATATATATATATATTGTATTATTAAGAGTTTTTATTTAATAAATTTGAAATTATATATACTATGTAACAACAGTTAATGAATCTAATATCAATATAAATTCTATGGAGGTTTAATTCTAAACGACAAACTGTAATTAGCAAAATGAAAGAACGTAGGTAATATTTATCACTGTTAAATTAATCTGTATGGTATTAATCTTATTCAGGAGTTTTTTTTATTTTAAAAATCAGCCAATTTTACTGAAGTAAATTATTACTACTTGTCTCATAAAGAGGGAGTTAAAAATAAAAAATTTGCAATTAGTCGCTATTTTAGATAATAATAGTAATTGTATGAATCAATATTTATCACGGAAAGGACTAATGCATACTTCTGCTCTAACGCTTCTCTCTTAAATAAAAATATAATGATAAAAAACGAAGATAATGAATTTGTTTTTCATTAATAAAAAGGCTTAATGAGCTTATGAGAAAAATATCACATAGTATAGGATTAAAAATTGAGATCAAAGAGAAATGTTATTGAAGCAAACAATTATTTTTTATTAGTAAATAAATATTATAATTAATAAGAACTTATTTATTTATCTATAGGATCTAAAGTAAAGGGCTCATTTTCCTGACCTTTCCCCTCAAGTTTACAGAGTTTTCCAGTAATTTGTTTTTGTTTTAAAAGAAACGATTAAAAATAAGTATTGATTTAATGGTTAGGGATATTTATTAAAAAAAAAAAAAAACTATGAAAGTTATTATAAAATTATCTTCGTCAATATTAGCTTTTTGCCAAAAGATAAGTCAACTTATTAAATTAAATTACTTTCCATAAACTGTTTTAGTTTTTGATATCCTAAAATATTCATAATTATTTTTTCAGATAGTCGACTTTTTTTATAACTACTGCAATACCAAAGCATTGACTGGAAAGCGAATCCGGGCCAGCGTGCTTGGAAGGCAGCTATGCTAACCGCTAGGCACCAACGCTTGACACCTTTTAGTATCTTCTGCATCGAAATACATTTATTTTCTTATTTTCTTTTTTTTCTTCTAACACTTCTGCATTGATAATATCTGTTCAACATATCCTTTCTGTCCTCCAAATATATTTCTCTAAAATTAACACACACCTTAAGTAAATATAAGATTGATGGGCATCAGAGTAACCTTCTATCCTTATTAAGATTCTATATAGACTATCAATTTTCATTCCAATTTCTTTATTATTTATTTTTATCGCCATTTTAATTAACTTTTCAAATATTTAAGTATTAACCTGCACTATAATTTTTTCTCAATACCTATTTTTATATTTTTAGTTTACTTATATTCATTTTTATTTTAATCAGTCTAGCAAGATTTATCAGTTCTATAGAATATTTTGCTATTCTTAGCCGCACTCTTTACAAATACTAATATATTAACAGCAAATCTAATTAATATATCCCCTATGCCAACGCTAATGTTATTCATAATAAAATAAGTTTTGGCAACTTATCTAAATATATAATAAAGGATTATTAATATATATATATAATACATGTCTTATATGCTCTCTCTTTCAGGAAAAGATTATTAATTTCGTAAAGTTCATTTATATACATAATCTATAAGTTTGAATAAATACAACTATAATTTATATATCTAGATGTTATATGTAATTAAAGGTGATTTGAACACAGACTTTTAAGCCCCGTTCAATTATCCACTCTATCTTATAGAACTATAAACATATCTCTTTCCAATCTATACTTTTTGTTTTCACTATATTCAATAAAGTAATCTATTCACCTTATCAAACATTTTTAAAATATAAAAAAATAAATGAAGATTTTTTTTATTCACTATATATCTCTCAACAATAGTTGTCACCAACTGTTGCAATTTTTAGGTCTTTACCTTTTTAAAATATTCCAAAATGACATCATGTGGTTCTTTTAGTTTAAATCTCATAGTTGCATTAACAGAAACAATCAATTTTATATCATTTTACCTTAAATCATCTATAAAAAAAGGTAATCAATTGGAGAGAAGTGGTTGGGTCAACATCATCTTCATATTAGATGTTGAATATTAATCACCACTATTGTGGAACATGAATTGCAAGTGATGTTTTTGGTGATATATTCCATCACTTAACCTAATCATGTAGAATATCAATCCAGTAATGAGGAGACATATTGTTCATTGCTAGAATGAACTATTGAGAAAAACTGCTATTTGAATTGTGAGTCCCTCTTTATGAGAAATGTGATTTTAAGAGATAGTGAGTATATTCCTAAATAGTCCAGAAAAGCCCTCATCTGCTCTATACCATAATAAAATACTGACCTATAAGTCTAGAAATTGAAAAACACATATCATGGAAAGCAAATCAAATATCATGCAATAGATTTATAGTGAATTATAATGTGCAAGTAATAAGGAACTACCACATGGAAATATTAGCCTTTTAAATGTAAACCAAGAAATTGGATGACATAGTTATATATAAATATTTAAAAAAGCATGTAAATGATTGAAAAGTAAACTGGTATAATAAATATTTTAGTATAAAATAAAGATCTACAGCATATTTGTAATTGTGAAAAAAATGTTTTTTTCATTAAAGAAAGGATTTTTGTAATGAATACTTTGATAAAAGTCTCTATAATTTTCTTTAATATTTAAGTTATTGAATTTTATAATATGAAAATGTAATTTACAATTTATTTACATTGTTTATTTACAGATGATTGTTTTGGAGGTATTTCTATTTTAATGTATCATTAATTAGAGAGAGTGATGAGATGGTTAGTAATTCTTAGTAATTTTTATTAGCCATTCACTAGATTATTCAATAATAAATACCATTTCTGTAATGTAAATTTCCACTACACCAATCTCATGCAAGGTAGAGACTGATTTTTATCCACTTTTAACACTTTGTGGAGGTATGCAATCATAAACATATGACCAAAGACATGTGAAAAAGATCTATGATCCCCAAGAATCACATTTCATGCTGAATCAGCATTCATCACTTGGCCCAGACCACAATCTTTTACACATATCTTAAATTATATATATATATATATATATAAGCAATCGATGTCTAATCATCATCGATGCTTCATGTTTCACCATCTATACTGGTCCGCAATTCAGACCTTGCTATAAATATATGCTATTCACCCACACACTGTATGCCGAATGATTAGAAAGATTAGTAAAATTAATCTTTATTTAGTAAAATAAAACAGTAGTGCGTGTCATGCGTATATATATGAATGAAGCAATAATGTTATTAATGTTTATTGCTGACAACTAAACATTTTTCTTTATATAATTGTAATTTTTTTTGTCATATCTATATGTATTTTGATTTAAAGTATTTAATTAAACTATTTAAAGTGACAACAAAGAAGAATGGGGGAGGCTCTAAATGCTAAAATAATCTTTGTTTAAATTCAGCTTGTTGCCTTTAATTAAAATTGTCAATCGCAATTAAGATCGAAAACAAATCGTTTATCAGTTTTTTGTCTAATGATTTAAAATAGCTAAAAATGGTATTTCGAGCCTTATCTGTATAAAAACATGTTGTTAATTAAATGTTGTTTTTAAAGGGATTATAGAGATAGGGTTGGTATATGAAATTGCATTCTGGACAGTATTAAAATGTTATAAAAGGAACCACAGAACAAAGGAAGTTTTTTTTGACTTTCAGTTTTTAGTTACTTTCAGTTTTTAGACTTTCAGTTTTTAGTTACTTTCAATTTTTAGTTGAGTTCAGAGGAGTTTTTAGTTTTTTAGACTTTCAGTTTTTAGTTATCTTTCAGTGAGTTGAGATTTTCGTCAGCGTTTCAAGACTTTAAATTTAAGAAGCCGGTGCAAGTCCTGCGCGCGATGAAGCATGAGTAGTGGAATCTAGCACCTTTCTTTCTTCTCTCATAGAACTGTCTGCCTGCAATTGCCATGTTCCATCTGGCCGACCATACAACATGATTGCTTCTGACTGCTGATTGCTAATGATGCCGCTATGCTGATATCTTAGGTAAAATCATGTAATTTAGAGCTGCCTTAATATGAACATTCACGGGTGATTTATAATTTGTAGCTGAATTAATTCATAGATCTATTTATGATGTTTTGCTAGTTTTGCTCGTAAACTCTCTCTCTCTCTATAATCCTTTATTAATATTTATGTAATTCTAAATATACGTTTGCTTTCACGCTTAATTTATGTTTATATAACTTTATGCGGCTAAATTAAATGTATACAACATATTCTGCTTAATATATGTATTATTTTCTCTAATATGTCGGTATCAATCAATCTCGCAACTTTAATTAAATTCATTAGTAAAATTATATTCATTTGTTTATTTAAAATAGAAATCGTTCGCTAGGTTGGTTGTATACCTAAAAGTATTTTATTGTGGATGCTTATTTTATTTTATTGTTTAGTTGCCTTTATAAAAGGTCGCGACACTTAATATAAAATTCCACCTTTTCTTACCATTGCCTGAAGGGCTAATTCTTTAATTAATACGTATCTGGGAATCAAATCTAAATATAAATTTTGCTAGTTTAATATTATAAATAAAAGTTATTATTCATTATGATTTGTTAAATGACTCAGAATTGAAAACAGGTTATTGCGCAAGAGGTTAGACCATTTCCAAACTTTAAATAATATTATAAGATTATATTAACGTTGCTGGCATACCATCCACTTTATTCTGATATTTTATCTTCTCCATTTCTTGACTGTTTAGTCATTGGGAACGTCTAAAGCTCCCATCCTACTTTTAAAAACGTTCGTAATCTGGAACACTACTTCCTGTGAACGTAAAGTTTATGAGGATTATGCGCTGTGGATGGCAGTACATAATGATCTGGGATCTCAAACTCAGCCTCTCCCTTGATATCACTCCGCCAGAATGCGCGGACATATCCAATCTAAGTTCGTCTCAAGTATTCTTTTAAAATGATAAAATATCCACAATCGCCATGAGGCCGTATTTCGTTAATGTATGCTAGTACCGTTACTCTTGTCCTTAATGTAATCACCGTCCGCCTAACCTTTAGTAAGTCGCAATGAGGTGTTAAAGATAATGATTCATTTCATAAAAATACATTTAGTTCATTGAGTTAAGCTGCTTCCTTTTAAAAACCGTTATCAATTCCCATAGACGTAAATCTAATTTACATTAATGATTGCATAACTTACTCTCGTAAATAAAGCACATTGTTTGTTTCTTATTTCTAAAAGACGTCTTTGCCAAACAATGTGAATAAAAGTATAAATAATGGTCCTCCTAAGAAAGACATGATTGAAATCATATATTTTGCCCGTTATCAAATAAATCATTTACTGTTAAAACTGTCGCGATCTTTTATATTTAATTTCGGCATCCATAACGCTCCGTAGCAAAAGTTTTCTTTAATTAGCTTATTTAACTCCGCATAAGTTATAAAACACTATAAAATTGTATCTGTAAAATTGTATTTATTAAATGAGTGATAGAGGGGATTTTATACAACAAATTCCCAAGTCTTGTAGATAAAATAATATTGTCCTAAGCGTGAAACTTTTTGTAACATATATATGCATTTTCTACATTTATTAAATATATATATAATTTCATGTAAATCCTGGTTTGTCATTTTTGAAGTATTATTTTCTAGTTAATATTTAGAACTATTTTCTTTAGCTAAGAGCTTAGCATTAATAAATAACTATAATAAATGTAATTCCTGGGCTACTCCAATCTCGATCATCACCACCAGTCTGATCTTATTATCTACCGCTTTGCTTATGGGCACGGATTTAAAATAATTTTACTGTGTCATCAGAATTGTTGTTCATTGGGTCAGAGATTCGAAGAATAGGCAAATAGGTTAGAATTCAGGACTGCTCCAGACCTGTGTATCTCGAGCATGATCGGATTCGAGGTACTGTTGCTTAGGATTTGAATCTTGTTAAGTGTGCATACTATTTTGACTGGTACCATATATATATTACTATAATTTAATTGATAAGTGGCAAATGCTGCCCTCACAATTTTGACACAAATCACTTAATGAAAGCATATCAATAATTTTAATTAGTCATTCATTAGACTGAAGATTATCCAATAATCAATAAAAATTTTGTAGTGTAATTTTCACTACACTATTCTCACACAAAGAGATAAATAGTGTAATATGAAGAAAATGTAAATGATATGTAAATAAGTAGCTTCACATGACCCACTTTCTAGAGAGGGGGAAACAGGATTATTTTTTGTTTATGGCATCAGCAATGTTGGTGGTATGCTAAGCCTTCTTTACCTTACAATTTGCATCATTCCATTTTAAACATACCACATTGGCCAATGTTGGTTCAAAGGTGTGGTCAAGTTTGTTTTAGTGATCTACAAATATGGATTTATGGTCAGAGTTGTTCTGGCTCTTTTACACAGATATTGGCGCACACCATTCACCCTCACTTTGTGGCAATATTGCTATGATTATGATGATAATATAAAGATGATAATATAAAGATATCAAAAGTGTACTCAGCATACTATATTAACAGTATAAGAATTTTATTTTAGGCCATCTTATTTCTTGCTTCATATAAGAATTTTATTTTCAAGCTTTTCTTAGTTTGTGCTTCTAAGCATTTAATCCCAATTAATCTCATTTATAGTTTTGTGCCTACTTTTAGAAAGGCTCAATGACATTTAGTTAAATTAACTTCTTTTCATATTTTACATTTGCAGAAATAATTTGTTAAATCAGTTGTTGATAATGCATAACTAAATATATGGAAAAACATTTTCTGTTATCAATAGTTTTAAAAAATGCATAATAGATGTCAGTATCATCATTTTCAGGAATTGTCAATCCATTCCAGAACAGAAGTTTTTCCTAGATTAATGCAGTTTATCTGATTCATGATGTTTTCCCATATCACATGATAAAAATGTCATTATCTCATCTATCCATCTCAAATATATGCACTTTGTAGGTTCTTCCACAATTTCTTGGCAAACAGATTAAAACTCCAGTCATTCATTTGTTAACATCTTTTCTAGTGATATGCTCAGCACAACTATATTTCAGTCTTTTCCTTCTGTTCGTAACACTGATTGCTGTCTCATCCATGTCATCCTGGTATATACTTTTAACAGTTCATATTAATAAGTAAACACTTATAAAACATAGTATAAATCTTTTTTTCTAAGTATGGAAAGATATTTTCTTAATATTATTTCTAGAAAAAATATCCCATCCAATTTTAAATCTATGATTAACTTAATACATTCTGTTTTCATATCCATTAATAATCTGATCATATTTTATTAACATAATCAATTGAAAATTCAAATTGATAATTTTAATTTTTTATAATTGTTGAAGCATAATATATGTTGCAGTTTTTCTAAAGCATGAATGCAAACTTTTTTTTGAAAGAGTTTGGAATCAATGTATTTTTAATTGTGACTTTCATTTTAATTTTATAATACACTTACCTATTATTTATTCATAAATACTCATTGTGTAAATTTGATTTATTTTACATTTTTACTTTCAATTATATTATGATCTATAAGATGGCATTGTTTAGAGAATAAGTATAGTCAAAACAGTATTTAATTGAGTTACAAGGAAAGAACAGGCAACAAGATGAGTCAGAAAGATAGTATGGCATGCAGAAGATTTGAGTAAAGATTTTATATCAGCATTCTTGTACTAAAGGTGAAATCATTATGTTAAGATGATTGTTGAGTGTTATAGTGGCAAAAAATGGGATAGAAGAATAGATACATTAATAAAAAATAGAGATGCATTAATAAAAAATAGAGAGATGGAGAACTAATATGGAGAGTGAAAAGAATTTAAATATATATATAGAAGTAAACAGAATATTGGGTGTGAGTTAATTTACAATAATAGCAAGAACAGTAATTTATTGTTTAAGGTTTGAACAGGATTGTTATCCCCAAGGGATTATACATATAAATGAAGAAATGTGGGTGATTTAGTCTGCGGATTAGGTAAGGAAGGCATAGAAAATATTAGGCATTTGCTAATAGAATGTAAATGCATACAAGTAGGAAGAGTACAAATAATAAAGTTGTAAGAGAATAAATATAGATCAAGTAATTATGCAGAAAGTGGGTTATTGGTCTTTATTCTGGAATTAAAAAAAGAGAATCTAAATACAAAGGCCTGAAGTGGACAAAATGATGTTGTGGAAATGTAATAGAGAAGAATATGGGGAAAACTTAGGATGGGGAATGGAAAAGGAAGGTAGGGAAAGGACCAGCCGTATCACCTCACATCACATCCAAATTTCTTACAGTATTTTTTTTAAATAAGCAAATGCGGTGATAATTATTTTAGATATTATAAATACATTTAGTAGCAACAGATATTTCTAATTCTTAGGGCCATTTTTGTTATTTGCAATAACTTTGGATTATTGTTCACTGTTATTACTAAAAATGTATTAGTATACCTAGAAAAAAATTTGAATATTCTATTTGCATTGATGTGAAAATACTATTCACCAAACATTGGAACATATGCATTGAAAAAAATGGAATAGTTGTAGTTGCACATGTCAGTTCATTATTGATATTTTTTAGAAACATAGAAATAAAAATTATCAAGCTAGATTTTACACTGAAACATACTAAATGATTTCCTTTTAGTTAGGAAAATGATTTTCCATATACATATATATTTTGAAATTTTTTTTTATATATTATATATGATTTTTTACAATCCTTTAAGTATGAATATTTATCACTAAGAAACATTTCAATAACTAGTCAACATTACCCAAAGGTAGAATAGGAATCAACCCACTTTATTTCTCCATCTAAGAATTTATGAAATTGTAAATAATAACTTATAAGTCAATAAAATTTATAATTAATGAGTAGTTAATAAATTTATCGCAATTCAGTTAAAGAATTAATTATATCCATATCCAAATATGCAAGCTATTAAACTGGAAATAATGCATAAATTAATTATTCAAACAATATTTAACAATCCAGTCCACAATTACATGTAATATACACTCAGTTACTTTTTTCGTGGCTGAAGATTGGTATTGTAAGTTGTGAAACAATTTGATTGATTAGGAAGATTATCTGGGTTATTTTAGCATAATGTCAAAGTTGTTAAATATACATTAGAAGAGATTTGACTTTTTGAATGATTAAATATTTGTTTAATTAGTCAGTTAATGTACTATTTCCAGTTAACAGTATACATTGTATTTATATGTTGGACTGTTTCCATGATCTAATATGAGTATTGAATGTCTTTAGAAAAAAAAAAAAACTTTATTTAAATATTCCAAATACATTCAACTGTTAGTAATAATACACAGGTTAGTATATTGAGAGGCATTTTTCTCCTCTCTTCTTCAGGTGTTGCTGGCCTGACCAGTGACAGTACTAGCATGGGAATCAAACCTGGACCTTTAGAGTCTATTGAATTTTAAGGTAATGCTTTAACCAACTGAGCCATCTGAATAATGCAATATATTAATAATTATCAGTTAATATTTAAGATATTTTTATTTGTAATTGTTTTAATTTCTTCCTTAAATTATTTAGTTGTAATATTTATTTAAATATTTAATAATATTTGATGCATTTTTATTATTTCAGGCTTTAAATTATGTTTAATCTCGTGATTGGTAGTTACACGGGATGGCTTTATTCATTGTCTGGAGAAGTACTTATTTGACTGTCAACTAAAGACTGAAATTTCAAATCATGAAACAATTGTACTAAAGGGAATGATTAAATGTTGATTTTAAATATATATTACGAATAATTTGATTGGCTGAATTTCTAAACGTTATGTGAATAATTAATATATAACAGTAAATTATACAAGAATAAATTCATTAATAATGTTAAAAAAATACAAAAATAATTTATTGATAGAATTATTAAAATTACAACCATCAGATGCTAATATAAACAAAGCAAAACTCTCCATACAGTATTGCCACTCTGTGCCAACCAGAGTAATCAATGAATGCCAGAAGGATTGTGATTAAAATCCTTATATAATGCCTACTCATCCAATATCCCTAGACTAGTTTCTGACTTGTGGCCATCGTCAGTGAGGAGCTTTGGATCTGAGAGCACTGCACATAGATCTTAGGATCTAATGCAACCTTCCAGCATCCACCTTTTATCTCTACTTAACTACAAAACTACTCTGGCATTCATTGATTACTCTGATTAGCACAGGTGGCAAAACTGTATGGAGAGTTTTGCTTTGTTTATAAACAATTCTGTGCTAATATAAGATAGTGATCATGTGATGCTTAAACAGATGCTAATATCTCTAAAATCAATATTTCAAAAATCTTTGCTAATATCAAGCTATATATAGAGACACCCACCAGTACTTAGTAATATATTTTTTTGTGAGATGTTTATTTTATTTTCTTATTAAAATAGCAATTTAGTTTTGGAGAGAATATCACGAACTAATCTTTTTAATTTTTGACTGCCTTAGCAAATATAATTCCTAATGATCACACAATTGTTCATTTAACACTAAAGATATTACAGATCTATCTATAAGAAAATTTTTAATATATATTATTCAAATTCTGCTAGCAGTTAAGCAAGACATATAATAACTATATATTTTAAGCCAATAAATATCACATGATCACCATTTCTTATGCTTACTTATAACTATTATTAAAACAGGCAAAACTCATTGTATATTTTGTAATAACCATTCTCTAAATTTGATCATAAAGTGATAGCAATATTCCAGAAAATATGTAATACATGCAACATTGCTGGCCGTGGACTAACTATATACAGGAATATTTATGCTCTAAATTTATCAATTATATAGAAACCTTACATCTTTTCTTGTATGTTAACTATCACAAGTTGCCAAATTTATAACAAATAATAAACTCAAATAGTTGGATTTAGATTTTTAACTCAATTATTGAAAAACTTGACAATAAAATGAGATAAAACAAGTAATGTCAGAACATGTAATGATCAAAAATCTCTGATTCCTGCTAAAATGGTTAATTTTAGATTCCTATTGAATAAAAACTTTAAAATACCAAGAGACAAACATTTTAGAAATAAAAATAGTTAAAAATATGTCAAAGAATTTTTGGATATTGGTTTTATCAGAAATGATATATTTAATTAAGATTAAAAACTTAAAAAAGAAGGTTATGTCATTCTGTGAAACCAGCAGATAACAACTGACAGTGGATATCCTTATCAAAATATTTATTCCAAAGGTAGTATAAATTTATACAAAATATATAATAATATAGAAGCCAATGTGCAAAATTAAATGTTTGGGCTAAAATTCTGATATTATTAAGACCAAGGCAAAATTAAATACCAGAATGATCTAACACAACCATCTATACAATAAATCAAATATGTCTCTCAATATTTCTATTTTTTTGACTATGAAATCAATATAGGCCACACAATTTTACTCATAATGCCAATTTAATTTGTGAAGAATGATAAAATAAAAATAAAAGTATGATTAATTATTAATTCAAAATGCAAAGTAAACCAAGACTACCAGTCTAATATGAAGCTAAAATTTGACCTTTAAGCTTTATTATCATCTGCAGTTTTGATAATAACATGAAACTATCAGAAAATATTTTAGTTAAATATTAAGAATTTAAAAGAAGAAATAGTGATTTTAAATAATTATTAGTAAAGAAAATCTAATAAACATCACATGACCACCACTTCTTATGCTTGTGTATAACTGTTGTTAAAACAGGCAAAACTCACTATATGTATTGCCACACACAGCAAGCTAGAGTAATCAATGGATGCAAGTGGCTTGTGCATAAAATCATCTAGTGCCTACTCATCCAATATCCCCAGACTAGTTTCTGGCTTGAAGTGGTGGTCATGTGTTGTTTATTGGCTTAAAACCAATCCTGCCTCATAGGATAGTGGTGGCTATGGTTGTTAAAGAACCAAAGACACCAAAATGTATGGGTGCTAAACTGAGTTCAGACCATATGATTATATAAGCTAATGGGCTTGGATTAAAAACATTAAGGTGTTTTCAGTTTAAGACTCATAGTTTTGTAGTTAAGTGGAGATAAAATGTGGCTGCTGGAGGGTTGCATTAGATCCTAAGATCTAGGTGCAGTGCTCTCAGATCCAAGACTCCTCACTGATGAAGGCCACAAGCCAGAAACTAGTCTGGGGATATTGGATGAGTAGGCACTAGATGGGGATTTTATGCACAAGCCTTCGGGCATCCATTGATTACTCTAGCTTGCTGTGTGTGGCAATACGTATAGTGAGTTTTGCCTGTTTTAAAGGAAATCTAAATAAAATACCATATACACCTTACATAAACACTTTTCAATGCAATTTAATGTAATTTATTTCTCCTTGCTTACAGTTTCAACTATACAGCAGTCATAATCAGATCTACAATATTCAAATATATGTAACTATACTGTAAGCAAGAGAAATAAATTATATTAGATTGCATTGAAAACGGTTTATGTAAGGTGTGTATGGTATTTTATTTATACAGGCTGGGCTATAAGTTTCCATACATAGAAAAAATAAATATTTTTTTAATGAAAACCATTTGTCTTTATATAATATGCTCTACATGACTGCCATTGTTTTGAAAACACATTTCAATACATGTTTGCCACTGCTGATGACCACATATCAGCACAGCTGGAGTTGTGCTCATAATGGCATCGGTGTTATGTTCCATAATGTGATTTATGTTTCAGATCTTTTCCTGATACAAATAAAAAAAAAATAAAAAAATAAAAATGAAGTGAGGTGAGATCTGGACATGTGAGAGGCCATGCAGACCAATCCAAGCATAAGGTTGTATGGAAACTTATGGCCCACTATGTATATATAAATGAATGCAGAATAGGATAAGAAATGAAATGAAATTATAATATTTAAAGGAAATCCGTACTATTTTGCATTTATAATTAATTATTTTCAATATTAATTAAACTTTATTGTGATTAATATAAAATTAAAAATTCACATAAATAATCACCTACATAGTTTCTTAATTATCCTTATTATGGAAACTATATCAGTTATGAATCTTGATAATTCTTTAGCTATATGTAAAAACTATATTCATATCTTGAAGCTGCAAATTAAGCAAAATTTGCCTGTATATATATATAAATTTGAAATTTTTTAATATTATTACTACCATTACTTTCTCCGTTGTTATTATTACCATTAAAAATGTTTTTACTACTTCTACGATTTAAAAATGAGAAGTTTTCCAGGTATGAGACAGACTATTTAAATTGTCTTTTTAAAGATCTTGTATTTGTAGAATGCAAGAGATTTTTAAATAGAGATTCTCCACATACAATCAATTTCGAAATAAAACTTCTGTTTTTAAAAATCCAATTCCAAAGTGATTTATTATTGATTGTATAGATACTGCCTTGTTAAAAAAATATAATTGAGAACTTATGCTATTCTAAATTTATCTCTATCATAGTTTTGTACTGAGAACTTATTTTTACTCTAAATACTCATATATACACCAAAGAAAAAAATAAACGTTTAGCCAAAATTATTGTGCATGTTGTAAAGTAATAGAATTATAGTTGCATAATACAGAATTCTATGACTACATGTAGCACACAGTGATGATGATATCAGTAGATCAATTTAAGTAAGTGAAAATTGTAAAAATAAAAAAAGTGAATAACACATTTAGAAGATTAAAAACGAGTTTTTGCATCCAAAATTAATCTGAGTCTTAATGCATTAACCCAATATCAATAAGAAACAAGATATTCTCAATTGAACATTATTTATTTATTAACATGATTGGCTCTCACCCAGATTATCAATTTTAAAGCGAGATGATCGGAATTTATAAAGAAGGAATAAAAACAATAAATTTTAAAGTTTAAACTAATGCAGATCTGCACCCAAAACAGTTCTATAATTTACTCGGAGTACGTGAATCAGGGCTTGGTTAGAGACTTGCAGTATATATGTTTTTATTGAGTTAAATCTTCCAAATGAGGAATGACAATTCACCACACAATTACTGTGTTTCTGTTATTTGCACACATTGTCAAATATTCATGAAGAAAGCTATACCAAATTTTTGTCTTTTTTTGTTATAGTAAATGCAAAAATGCAATAATATAGAGTAGTCAACCAATGCATCAAGGTAATTCAATGTACTGATTGGGTATGGCCTCTGGATCTGAATCAAAATCTTTAGATTTTAGCTCATCTCTACCGTTTCCAATGCATTAACTTATTTTTTAAAGTTTAATAGATAATTATTTTTGCCGTTTTTTATTTTTTTATTTTATGATTTTTCCATTATTGAATTAACTTTGATATAGTATTTGTTATTTTGATAAAAACAAATATTACACCAATGCGTAACAAGATCAATAATTAATCACAACCATTCTAGTAATAATTTCTAATTTTTATGATAGTCCTTGAAAAAATGCTGAAAATTTAAAGTTACCTATGTGTGTGCTTATAAACACACATATACTTATATAAAGTACGTCTTAATTACTTATTGAGTTTAAATTTTTTTAAGCTGAAATTATAAGTTGTGAAAATAATATATCATTTGTATGACAGATGGTTTTGTAAAAAAAAAAATTTAAAAATCTATTTTTAACACGTAAAAACTGAGAAATGGATTTAGTTTTAATTAAAATTTAAAGATTATTCAAGCATGTTATTAATAGTAAAGCTCGCTTAAATTTAATAATATTTCTAATTTACTTACTTTTATTATATTTTATGTTTACATGTCTTTTAAGAAAAGCAAGTCATCTATATCTTATTAAGCAGTATCTCATACCTCAAAATCATGTTCCTAACTTCTTAGACCTCCCTAATTAATGATTGTTTCCAGGATGAATTTATTAAGTATACTGAAGATTTGAAATATATATTTTTAATCAGTTAATATTCAATTCAGGTTTTTATATTTTTATTTAGCACTTCGGAGTCCATTTCTCACTTAATTTTTTTTTTTAATTTACACGTTTATTTCTTTATAAATTTCACAAATCTCCTTACCTTTTTCATTTCTGATTTCATATTTAGGTTTACCTTTGGACTTTTATCTTTCAAATTTGATGTTTTTTACATTGCTATAATAGTATATTAAAATATGATTTGTTCTATTCAAAAGTATTCTAAACATCTACTTTAAAATTCTTTCCAAGAATAAAAATGTTGTCAAGCGTTGGTGGCCTAACGGTTAGCATAGC
Source organism: Epiperipatus broadwayi (assembly GCA_028023455.1). Taxonomy (NCBI): domain Eukaryota; kingdom Metazoa; phylum Onychophora; class Udeonychophora; order Euonychophora; family Peripatidae; genus Epiperipatus; species Epiperipatus broadwayi. Next base: position 183,723 of record JAQFVV010006593.1, on the reverse strand, counting down.
TGCCTTCCAAGCAGCTGGCCTGGGTTCGCTTCCCAGTCAATGCATTTGACATATAAAAAAAAGAATAAAAACGTATTTATATGTTATTTACAAATAAGTCTCACAGTTATATATATAAAATAAAATTTTAGCAATAAGCACTGAAACATGGCAACCAAAAAAAAAAAAAACGTAGATTTTTTAAAAATATGTATTATCCTGAAAATCAGATGTAACATGTGAAGGTCAAATAGTTTTAAAGTTTTTGTTAGCCAAAATTTTTACATAGCGGTAAATTAAGATTAAATTACACTTAAAGTAGTTTCTATTGAAATAGGTTAAACGGAAATTGGAAGTATAATTAATTATTATACTTTATAGTCATATTAATGTTTGATGTAAATAATACTAATATTAGAAGAATATTTAAGAGAAATGACCCGAAAAAAAATAAGTCGTATTCTATCTTAATGATATTTTTATAAGGAATAGTTATTTTTGAATTAAGGCTATCTTTTAAAGCTTTGTGAAGTAGCCAGTTCAACAAAGCGGAGCTTCTTGACCATCATATGGAAGCTCTAATAGATGAGTCTAAGATTGATCGATTAAAATCTATTTAAAATAAAATTAATGGTTAGATATATATATACTTAATTTTGATGAGGGTTTTTTTTTGTCGTAAAAAGAAAAAGAAAATTGTTATTAAGATAATAAATAAGAATGTTGAATTTATAAAATAGTGTAGTCAAATTGTAAAAAAAAAACAACTTTATTAATAATAAAATTAAAAATATTTAAGAAATATTGATTTATCTATTAAATTTAGGCAGTTGTTAGAATTACTAAAACGATAAACCAAATTTGACTCAAGAAAGCTCATCTACTATCTAAGTAAAGGTTGTTTGCGAAATCTATAAACAATAAGAGAAGATTGTCGTCAAGCGTTGTTAGCCGAGGGGTCAGCGCAGCTGCCTTGCAGGCATGCAGTTGGTTGCAGACGGTTGTTGCGAGTTCGCCTCCCGGCCGATGCTATGACATATGGAAAAGATGGTCTGAATTTCTGCACTACTGGATAGTTATAGTATGTTAGATTGAGACAAGGGAAACATTAATGAAAATAATTAATCCAAAATATAAATAATGATTCAGGCAAACACTATGACAATATTAGCATAGGATTCGAACTCACACCTTTAGATTCTTAAATACCAAATTTTAAGGCAATGCTCTAACCTACTGAGCTATTCTAAACAGAATAACAAACAGTTTACTTGAAAATTAAATAATTTAACATAAATTATTTACCAACATTTACACAAGCAATTACATTATGTGGATATAGCTAAGATTGACACTAACTAAACAAATACATACTTCTACTGCAGATTTCCGACATTGTGTATAGTAGAGTAGTGCCACCCAACCATAAGAAACAGTGGATGTTATAAGGTTTGTGTAACCATAGGAAATGATGATCATATAAAATTGTGTATAGTCTTCCTTTCTTTATTAAGTAGCAGTGTGAGAGGAGAAAATGGGCGAAGCAGGAAATCATTAGATATTCATTTGAAGTTATATGTAAATTAAATAATGATGTATATCATTTATCTAATAATTCAAATCACATTTCTATATAATATATAAAACATTTTCTCTTCCCTCATTATACAAAAAATGTGAGACAATGAGTCAAAAGAGAAAAGAAAAAAAAATCAATTCTTTCCATGTTTACAAGTTCTAATATATATAAAATAGTCTATTTTCTTGTTGGTCTTGGTGATTTTTTCTTCACATCATCTTCATCTTTGGAATTAATATCTTTATCAGCTGTTTAATTAGTTTTATTGTTGGTTGCTAAGATCATATGATTTTTTGTTTTCTTGGTGTAATGCAGTTTCAGTTTTATTTATTGTAGTGCTTTGCTGATTATTGTTTCTTTCCACTGAGCTTCTAAATTAACTTTTATTAGAATTTCAATGATGTATACCGTTAATGTATTTATTTAACACTATGCTTTCTTTTGTCTTAACTATTACTATTTGGTTTATAATTTTTCCTTCAGTCCATTTTTTGTGTCTCTGGTCCAAATTCTGTCTCCGATTTTAATTTTATTTTATATTCTGAAGATAAATTTGCATAACTATTGTTTGGGAGTAAAAGTATTAATTAATTGTGTCTTGACATTTGTGATTGTAGATGTGGTCCATAAATATACAATATTTTGGAAATTGTTTCCTAGTTCATAGGAGAGTTTTGCTTTTCTAAAGATTGTTTTAATTGTCTAACAGCATCATCCCATGAGATTAAGAATTCCTCAGGTTTTCAAATGGTTATTAAATTTTTTTAAAATAAAACCATCACTGTTATATCTAATTCAAGCATCTCTGGAGAGCCATGCAATAAAAATATTTCAGTAACTTTCTCAATAATTTCTTTTCTGCTGTTTTTGATGATCATGTATTCTATCCAGTGAGAATATGCATTAACAATCATTAGAAATGTATAGCTTATAAATGATCAGCACATGGCCCTGATTTTGTAGTTTGAATCCATGAACTGATTTTTTTTAGTTTATTGAGTATTATCCTGGCAGTCTGGGCATTTCCTTATAAACATTTCAATATCATTATTAATTCCTGATCACTAAATGTAGATCCTATTAAGTGCTTTTGTGTGTAATATACCTGGATGCCGATTGTATAAGAAGTTTGGAATATTGGCATGACTTCAAATAGGAATAATAACTATACCTCAACTTGTAATCCATCCTGGGTATGTAGATATATATTTTTTAACTCCAGATGGACAATGACAAATGTAGAAACTGGTTCACAAGCCAATCTTCACACATCCAATTTTTAAATAGTTGTTATTATTGGCAATTATTTTTCCACATTGATACAATCTTACTAATTAATGTTGAATTCCAAGTATAAGTATAATTTACATCAATATGCTTAAAAAGGTATTCTTGACAATGTGTTTGCATGTAGTATTAATCTGCTATTTTTGTAAATAAGTTCACGATCACAAGCAGATAAAAGGATATTCAAATGAAGCATTTGTCAATTAAGATGATCAGGAATAGTTTTAGTTTTTCTAAGATTTTTAACAAAAACTTATGTTTTCTTACAATAGTGAAGTGATGACTATATAAGTACTGTTGAAACTTAAGGAAGCTGAAAATTAGAGCAATGACTACTAGATTTCACTATAATTTCTTTCTGTTGTCTTAATGCTTGTGATGCATATATAAGTGGTTTTTATCTACTTGCTGTAGACTGTGTTCATGCAGATCCAAGTTCAAACCTGGATGTATCAGTTCAACAAATTTTTCTATAAATCACTGTCATGGTGTATTAAAATTTTATCTAACATCAGAACTTTTATTAAAAACTGTTTCATGGATAATTAGACATTTCCATTTTTGACTTTTCTTGGTTGAGAAAGATGCACTTTGTTCATAAAAATACTTCAGAATTATTTACTAGTCCCAAAAATTTCTCTAGTTTTTAACTAGCTGCTCTAATATTTTCAGTCATGGGAATCTTTCTTTAGTGGAAATAATATGGCCTAAATATTTTATTTTTTGCTATTCTATATACATTTATCTGCATTTAATATTGCCATAAATTTGTTGAATATATTACTAACATCAATTACAATTATAAATTTTATTAAACTTTAAATTATCGTAATAGATTTCTTACTATAAGATCTTTCCATTGACTCGTAGTAAATCGTAAGATTTCATGAGTATTAATGTATTATAAGAATTGTGGACTTAATTAGTGAAGTATTGAATAGCTTCACACTCTTAGATCTAATCACTTCAGCTTCACCTATTCATATATAAAAGTAGGTTGAAGTAAAGAAGGATTCCCTCTTTTCTTCATAGCATAAGCTTGTGTTTAAGACCTGTAGAGGTCCCTACCTTCGAATTTTTCAGACGCTTATTTTACAGCCTTAGTAAATATTACTTAACATCAATTACTTTATTTTTCAATTAGCTTTCTGCATTTTTCATAATTAATATGTCATTAAAATAGGGTATTATGTCTTCAGATTCATTTAATAGCATAATTATCTTTACCTGAAAAACATTGGATATAATGTTAATTCCAAATGGAAGGTGGTTATAAATAAATAATTGCACATTTTGTTATTGTTAACCTTTCAGATGTTTCTTTGCTTATAGTTAACTGGTGGAATGCAGCATGGAGATCTAGTTTTGTCAAATGAGCTGACTTTTGTAATGAAGCTATGATTCCTAGAGCATTAAACATGCATAAGAGCTTTAGTAAAAGTTCTTATTGTTAACCATTTAGCACCACAAATTATTATTTTGTTGTTGGAATTATTTGTTAATACTAATGGCATGGCCCTTTCTAAAATTTTGACAGTGTTTAAAGTTACTTTCCACACCTTGCAAATGTCTGGCATTTTATTCAGCTCTTTATAGATAAGTATTGTTTTAATTTCTTGCAATTTTGATTTAAATATGCTCAAAAACTTATTGTGAACTTCCTTCTTGATATTAACCTTCTTAATAACATGAATGCTGATTCCAAGCAGTTTGAACCAGTTTCATCCTATAAGCAGATTAATTTACTTGATGACAACCATGGATAAATCATGAGCTTTATTTGCGTATTTGCAATTCCTTTAATCTTCAGTTTATTTCCACATATGTTCTTTGTTCACAGGTTGGTTCTTCTAATAAAATGAGATTTTCATGTGATTAAAGTTCTAAATTTTCAGTCATCAAGAGAACCTGCTATTGATTTGGACACACAAATATTTGCCCTCAATAAGCAGTGTTGAAGTGAGTAAATATGCTACATCTCACATTTTTAATTTTGGTATTTTTATTAGTTCTCTCTGACTTAGGTTTTTGGAAAACTGCAACTATATAGTTTTTAAGTTTTGCATCTTTCTCAGTTTCATCAGCAATTATGAGTTTTCCACTGCAATAACATTAATTCTAAATCTGTCTCATGCATTTGTTTCATTATCTTTTGACCTGATGATTATTGGCTGTCACTAAGTCTAGCATTAACATATTTTTGGTCTTGTTCAAAACAAGTTCATGGTTAATGTGTATTTTAATATCTTCCTTGTATGTAAAGTTAGAGTCTACTAAGAGCTTTTATTTAGAATTAGTGTCTGATATTTCCACAGTAATTATTCCAAGATAGCCTCTTCCACAAATTATCCATAGTTACAACTCTTTGCTAATTTATGAAGAGCTACATTGTATGCTTTAAAAGTTTCACATTTTACCTAGCGTAAAATCGAATCTCACAATGTATTTTGAGGGAGATGGGAAATAATATGAAGATAACTTTTCTACTATTTTATTGTAAGGATAAATTTTTTGTTCTGCTGGTTGAACTGATAATTTGATACTTTTATAATCTTCAAGCCAGCAAAGCATAATAATGCAACTATCTGTGTATTATCATCTTGGATTTTATTAATAGGAAGATACTTTGTGATATGTTTTGAATATAATATCTAGCTAAGGCATTATTCACATCCGATTTCCCAATAAACATTTGCATCACTTTAATCTAATAATGGAGTTTATGATTTGACTGTTTCAGTTGCTTTCAGAGATAATTCCTGTCTTCCTGTCAACTAGGTCAGTTGGCTAATCTGATGCGGACTGAGCACTAGTGCATATTAGAAAAATACTATTGATCTGGCACAATAACTACTCTTTCTTATTGCATTGGCAAATATATACCATATAATACTAAATCATCCATGCTCTTTACTACTGTTACACAATGCTTTATTTATCACCCTCTTTTAAAGTTTACAGTTTCAATTGCCCCAGCAATCTTCTTCAGAACTTTTATATTTTCTAACTTCAACTGCTAAATTCAAATGAAAAAAATTTGAAAATTTGAATTTAGCAGTTGAAGTTAGGAGATATAATAGTTCTGAAGAAGATTGCTGGGGCAATTGAACTGTAAAGTGTAAAAGAGGCGGTAAATAAAGCATCGTGTAACAGTAGTAAAGTGCAAGGATGATTTAGTATTATATGGTATAATCTGGCACAATATTTACATAAAAATTGTATCCAAATATAGTTAAGATTGATAATAATTAAATAAAGATATCTGTCTACTGCAGACTTCTCTCAGAAGATTTCTCTCGTTTTGCATAGTTTTTTTTATTAACACAACAAATCATTATTCAAATATTCAAATTGCATATTAATTAGATAGTGATGAATATCAATTAATTAAAAATTTATGTAATATTTCTGTATAGTACTTATATAACACTTAAATTTGCATATGTTTGTTTGTATGTGTAACAAAGTCATTTCTTTCTTATTTATAACTTGCATGCACATTAAAAAAAAAAGAAACCACTTCATTATGCATGCAAATAAATGTATGCAAATTTCACTTACAAATACAAATGAACAGAAAATCAATATTATATAGAACACTTAGTATACTATAAAAAAATAAAAGTCATTGTATATATTATTTTTATGGTAGTCATATACATATGATTTGTTAAGTAATAGATGTATTTTAATACTTCAATTTTGTCACATTTATATTTTATTGTTATGAATATATTTTTAGATATTAATAATATGTAATCCTTGATAAAAACTATAAACTGTGATTGAAACATAGAGTAGATAATTTTTAAAAAGTTATATGATTTATAATATATAAGGGATTCAAACTCAGACTTTCACATGACCCTCAACTCTACCTGCCATCTCATATTGCTGCCCCACCTGATCACATACATGTTGAAAAGATAAATAATTACTAATATACATATTTCGTACTACACCAGCAATCATCAGTTGGTCCATATTACTATCTCCATACATATATACAATCAGTGCTCAGCTTTATATTAAGATAGCCAATCTTCATACTTTAATGGACAGGCTTCAAACTACTCCAACCCACAACTCTTCAGCCATCCATTTCGTTGAAAATCTATTTAATAAAAAGAGTGAAGAAAGAATTTTTCAAGCACTACTTATTAATTTCTAGACTATCTATAAATAGCATACATGTTTTTTTTATTATTTCTAAATATTTTATAAAGATGAAGATATTTAATCACAAGTAATTTATTGATAACTTATTATTTGATGCAGAGGCAATGCAATCTCATCTCAAATAAATTTATCAATTGTATTAATTCTAATAGTGATTACTAATGTGAGTTGGAACATAAGGTATGTAGTATTTAAGTACATTAAATTTTGAATCGATTGTTTATAAATGTATCAGTTTTACACATTCAGTGTTTGTTTTGGGGGATTTTGCTATCAGTTTTATATATATATCTGTCATTTCCGGGGGATTTTTATATCAGTTTTATATATATATAAACTCATTTTTTAAATGGTCATTTTTTACATCTAGTATGGCCTTAGCACACATTTTTGGCACATGAATAATATTTTCGTTAGTTTGAAATTATCCACAAATATTATATGTAGATATACATAAAATAAATTGATAAATATTTTTTAAGTTTGTAATGCCTCAACCCCCCTCAAAGTTTGTAACAAACTATTTCTTAATGTGAAATCTCTAGACTTTTATTTTACTCATTAATATTTAGCAAAAACACTTATTAGTTTAAGCTGGAGATTTAAAACAGTTAAATATCCACAGAAAAATAATAATAATCTGACTTTTTTTATTAATATGTCTTAATTAATTACAATTTGATTTTGAAGATTAAGGACTTTAGCAATTGGACATATACATATAGGATGCAAAATCTCCATACAATAGGGCCACCAAGTGCAAGCCTTCATAATCAATGAATGCAGGAAGGTTTGTGAATAAAATCTTTACTCATCCATTATCCCTGGACTAGTTTCTAGCTTAAGATTTTCTTACTGATGAACATTATAAACAAGAAAATAGTCTAGGATTATTGGATGAATAGGCACTAGCTAGGGATTTTATGCTTAAACCATCCATCCATTGATTATGAAGGCTTGCACTTGGTAGCATTACTGTATAGAGAGTTTGCATAAAGGGGTATTAGATTACTTAGAAAAAGTACAAAGGGAAGTAGGAAGACATGCTTTAGTTGCAGATGTGTGGACAGCAAAGAAGGCAATTCAAGGAGAAATGGGATGGTCAAGTTTTTATATGAGAGATGCAAAAAGCAAAATGCAAATGTTCAGTAGATTGCAGTTTATGGATAATAAAAGAATAGCCAAAATAGTATTTAATTGGGTCAAGAGTAAAGGGCAGGCAACAAGATGGGTGAGAAAGGTAATACAGAATGCAGAAGATTTGGATAAAGAATTTATATCAGTTTACTTGTACAAGAGGTGGGATAATTGTGTTAGGAGGATTGTTTAGCATTATAGTGATAAGAAATGGGATAGAAGAATAGATGCATTAATAAAGAATAGGGAGTTGGAGAGATGGAGAATTAGTATGGAGAATAAAAGAGTTTAAATATATATAGAAGTAAATGGAACATTGGGTGCAAGTTAATTTATGATAATAGTAAGAAAAGTAGTTTACTGTTTAAGGCTCGAATGGGATCTTTAGAAATGAGAATATACAAGTAAATGGACAAATATAGGTGATTTAGTCTGCAAGTTGTGTAAGAAAGGAATAAAAAATATTAGGTATCTGTTGATTGAATGTAAATTCTTGAAAGCAGAAAGGGTACAAATAATGAAGTTATGGAAGACTAAATATAAACAAAGTGATTATACAGGAAATGGGTTATTGGTTTTTATGTTGGGTTTGGGAACAGATACGGGGAATTTAGATATGAAGGCCATGGAGTTGACAAAGATTATGTTTTAGAAATGGGATGGAGCAGGATATGGAGAAACTTAGGGTGGAGAATGGAAAGAGAAGGTGAAGTGGTTAACATGTTTCTCTGGACATAGTTGCTGAGAGATTCCTAACTCCATATAAGAATAAGTCACAGTGCATTACATCACATCACATCAACTGTAATTAACAGCCTTTGTGAGTGTATGAAATGGTGCTCATGAGATGTTTTGATGGTTTTGCATATAAGATGTTTAATCTATTACTTTTTCAATATTTATATGTTCTAATAGGTAAAAATAATTTATGATCCACATTGTAAAACTCATAAAAGCAGAAATAAAAATATATATGTAATAAATTAACAAATCAATAAATCTCCAAAATGTACAACACACACTGACTAGACTTAATTGATTATATACATTCATATATTTATTCAAATTAAATATTTTCATTACGGTGTAAATAATAAAATGAATGGTGATACTCTATGTATAAATTAGTAAATGCTAGTTCAGCATAAACTACATTTTGATATCTACTTTTGTCTCTACACAAATTTGAGATAAAAAAATTACTGTTGAGTATTAGAGCAAGTAGTGTAACTCTGAGCTGTCAATAGTGAGTGATAGTTATGTAGCCACACTACTTCTAAATATATTTATCTAATTATTACATAGATATCCCATTATTTTCTTTATATGTATATACCCACTTACATATATAAAGAAAATAGACCAACTATCATGGGCTGTAAAAATATGAATGTATACATCCATATTTCATTGTCAAAAAAATGAAAAATAAAAGAGTACATTCCCTTTACTCTAAGCCTGGTGTTTAAATCAGGCTTGATTTCCCTGGCAAGTATGGGAATAAAAATAAATTTCAAATTCAATCCTGACGTAATGTAGAAAAGATAGTTTAAACTTATATTTAAGCAAACAATAATAAGAGATAACATGCAATTTTATAAACCATTGCAAATAGTAAATAAAAATTAACCAATCGTAAGTATTTAAATAAAAACAGTTCAAAGCATATGTAAATAAAAAAAAATTGATCAAATTTCATGATATGTACATTCACATTTTATTGTCACTGACAAATCTGGGAATAAGGATGAATTTTAAATTTAATCAATTCCATATGATCATCGAAACTAGTCCACTTTTTTCAATAAAAAATCATTAGCATTATGCTTATTAAAATATTTTTTACTATTTGACTTCTATTTATTATTTGCAGGAGTTTATAAAATCAGATGTTGTCTTTTAATATTGTTTATTTAAGAATAATTGAGCCTAAAATCCACTCTTGTATTAGTAAGAGAAATCGTCTTATTTAAATCTTAGGTTTAGAATAAAATGGTTATATTTTATTTTTAACTTTTCTGACAATGAAGTGCAGAATATTTATATTTTTATAGTCTATAGGTAGTTAATTAGTTTTACTTCATTTACTTATACATTAACATTGTTTTTATTAATATATATATATATATATAAGCTACATGAAAATAGCTACAACTTAACAAATCATAGAATTTACAATCTGTTGTCAAGGCAAACTCTATAGATATAAAAAATGGATTCCTCCTCAAATGGATTCCTTCACCTTGCATCCTGGTTTAAGATTTTAATATAGACAAAGAATAGTGACACATAACTCGTACAGATTAAGATTTTTATCTTTCTGTAAGTTTAAATAAAATCTAACTTTATTATCTATAGAAATTAGATTGACAACAGGTAATAAATTCTATGGTTTTTAAAGCTTTGAATATTGTCACATGAATTACATTTAGAAACTCTAGCTATTGGCAATTTGTGGATATATATATATATATATTACTTTTTATAAATCTCCAAATATACACTCCAATACAAAATTTTTATATATAATTGCTTTAATTTTCTAATAGTTTTGACTGTACTGCAGTTTTCATCAGAGCGTTTGCATAACCTTCCTTTTTCTTTTTAAATTTATAGACAAAAAAAAGGAAGGTTATGTAAATGCTCTGATGAAGACTGCAGGACAGTCAAAACTGTTAGAAAATTAAAGGAATTATATATAAAAATTTTGCACTGGAGTGTATACATGGAGATTTATAAAAAGTAATATATATATATGAATATATAAAGAATACAAAAAAAAATGAAGGAGAAAATATAAAAGTAATACTTCTTTGCTTATACTGAATATTTTTTATATATGTAAGTAGAGAGATTTGAACTTCGGATTTTTCAGTTTACATTTGTCCTCCATTTCCTTTCATGTAACTGATAAACATAACCCCATACATGCAAGAAAGATAAATGTTAGGGATGACTACAATATCAAATCCAATAGTAGTTTTGAGCTTTCCATTGTCAGTTTTTCAATGAAATGGATGGTTGAATAGTTGGAAGGGTGAGAAGATTAAAGCCTGTACAATAAAGATTAAGGAATTTTTATCTTACTATACCAAGTACTGATTGTATATATGTGTGGAAGATTATGATCTGGCCTAACTAATGAGTGCTTGTTCTGCACAAAATACATATGTTGGGGATCATTTATCTTTTTTTGTTGGTATGTGGTCATGTGTATTGGTTACTTAAGATGGAATGGACAAATACAAACTGAAAAAATCATGTTCAAATCCCTCTACTTATATATAATCTTTATATATTGCAATTAGTTACCAGTGTAAAAAATTTAAGCCCATCCTCTTTCAGTATTTTCCTGAAGGTTTGATGGTTAGAGCAGTATCTTAAAATTCTATATTCAAGAATTTAAGGATACAGGTTCGATTCTCATGCTAGTACTATCACTGGTCAAGCCAGCAACACTTGAAGAAGAAAGGAAAATAATCCCTCTTGAAACGTTGTGCACATTACTAACCTGTGTGCTGTTACTAAAAGTTGAATGTACTTTGAAAATTTAAATAAAGTTGAATTTTTTCTAAAGACATTCAACACTTCTTATTAGATGATGGAAATAGTTCAATCTATAAATGCATCCTCTTTCACCATATATGTTATCCATGATAATTTTCAATCATTAGATGAGCTAAAATCTTAAAATATCTGAGTCTTTCTATTAGAATAGATAGTTCTATTTTTACATATATATTTAAAATTATGATTTGTTTGATTTAAAACTTGAATTTATACACAGTCAAACGTTCATTTTAAAAAATAAATATACATTTGTAAATAATTTGATCTAATTTGTTACACATTTCTATGGCGCAATTATTAATTATTACATATATATACACACACACCTACATACGTACATACATACATATCATATACAATTAGTTTGCTTTTATTGAATAATTCTTCAAACAATCAAATTTTCATAAATTCTAAAAATAAATAATAAAATAATCTAATCAAATTTTCCAAAACTATTTTTATGATTGTACTAATAAAGAAATTCCTTTCATTTTATATATATCTGGCATTTTACTTACGAACTTCAAAACATAGTTAATTGAAGTTTACTGAGAATCAAAACAAAACTTATCCACCTACAAACCACTTTTATTTCTTTCTAGTTAAAAGTTTTAATTATCTTAGTTCTTTTACCAGAAGCAGTTTAAAATAAAAACACAATTATTAGGAGCAGGAAAACTATTTTTTGATCTAATTATTAATAGATATTAGCTCAATTTTTAAAAATACGTAACTATAATGATATTAAAATTAAACATCACTTAAAGATAGTACATAAGAAATATTTCGATTTATAAAGTCATTATTGCATTTCTACATATATTTTAGCAAATACTCATTAAAATAGTTTTTAATTAAAATAAGTTAATAAGGTTTTGCTTCAGCATTTTTCATATCTGTCTAGTATTTATTTTCTCCAGTCCCTTAAAAAGTTATATAAGGAGCACGACAATAGCTCCTAACAAGCTTTTCAGAATATCTCTATCCTCAGACCAGTTTACTCATTGTATAACATTTGTAGTGCAAGCTTATTAAATTAAGTCACGTGATATATGACTTGATTTTCTTGCACTTAAAAAGTTATGGATGAAAGTTTGTTGCATTTCAATAATAACCATTTTAAAGATTTGGACTAAAAACAAATCAATCAAATGGTTTATTACTTGAAAGTTCATAGAAAGTTTGAGTGCCGAAAATGACACTGCTAATCTATGATTCATGGAAGTTGGATCCAAAACTTGGCATTCTGCTGCTGCACGAAATACTAAGGTGATTTAGTATAAGCAATTTTAATTTACTTTCTACATTTTTTTGATAATTAATTTATTTAAAAATTTATTTTTGACATTCTTAAATAAGTTTCTACAAATATTGAATAGCTTGGAGACAGAATTTTTAGTTGTTTCAATTAGTCATGTGAGAGATTTGTACGATATTGGTGTCAGCCATGTGACTGTTTGCAAGTCTAAAGAAGATAGTAGTGTGTATTCCTAACACACTTTTTATACAATCAAGAATTGTAGATTTTGAACGATTACTCCTTAATTGTCAATATAAATCATGATGATTACTATTACACTATCATTATTTTTTTTAATAAGACTAAATGGTTTTAAAAGAAAACATGAGAATTTTTGAAGAATTTTTCTGATGAGCCAAAAATCTGATATTTGCCTGCAGCTTTTATAACCATGTAACTATAATTTATATATAAAAAAAGTGAAATATCATAAACTAGATAATCATACTTTGCCAACATAAACTTTATTGTTTATATTAGATCTGATTAATTAACAAAATTCAGTGCAAATTTAAAAATCAGTCTACTGAAGAAATAATGAGCCATTTTTTTTGATATACAATGCAGTAAGTCAAGCCTTTAGTTTTTTGATTTTTTTTTGTCTGACACTAGAACCAGTATTTACTTTTATTTACTTTACTTAAGATCCAAATATTATAATTTTGAATAATCAATAGTCTACAGATGGGAATACTATAACCAAACTCCAAGACATGTGTTCAACTATTGAGATGTGTATATCACACAATAAATGTGAAAAGATGTATGTTGGAGATAACAATAATAGACTGAAAACAAAATACATGAATGAGAGAAAAAGTAAGTAGTACTGATGCCATTAATGAGATGAAAATGGATTTGCTCTTAATATATTACTAGAAGAGATGACAATAGAAGAACAAATAACATCTTAAACAATATCCCAAAAAGGTTTAAAAGAATAGCATGGACCTCCTGCAAGAGAAGAAAAGTTTTATGTAGTGATATGTAGAAAAGAAATCCATAGATTAGAAAAACAAATAAAATTGGAAAGAGGAGTTGGTATAAAATTTTGATGCTATTAATATATATATATATATATATATATTTAAAATTTGATAGTAGGTTAACAAAATAAATGTGATATTTTTTGTCAAAGTATCTAGGAAAAAGTGGTGTAAAATTACAAATACAGTTCTGAGAATGCTATTTGTAGAAAAGTATAAAACTAGCCTGAATAATAGGTAAGGATTATTTTTAACTTATTTCAAAATGCAAACGATTGAAAAAGACACGTATCTAATTTTAAATAATTTTTTATTGAATCATATAAATCAAAGAATTTAATAAGCCTTCAATTTTGCTATAGAGTAGATTCCAATTAGAAGATAAGCAATAGAATGTAAATGAAAAGATAATCTTACTTATTGAGTTGACATTTAAAATTAAACATTTTAAAAAAATGATGTACACTAATGAGAAATGAAATATTAATATTTCATTTATAAGTCTATGCGTTTCTTTTTCTATTTAGAAGTGAAGTGTATTACGTTCTTTTATTACCATCTTTTGAACTAGTGTTTTATAGTTGTGTATTGAATTTATATGAATTTTGTATATTAATGACTTGTTCCATTTGTTCATCTGTTTCCTTTACCCCAATATAAAGATTATGATTTTAGGCCATACTAATAGCCCAATCTGTCTTTTAAAGCTTTAAAGATGATTTTTATTGGGTCTAAAATTCATATGTATTAAATTCATTAAGATCATTATTACTTAGGAATATTTTAATGTGATGAACAATAATTTATGCATAGATATTTTAGAATATTCATTTAGTAGCATTTCTAATAATATTTGTTGAGATAAAAGAATTTTGTACATTTCACAAGGAAATGTCAAAATTCTTTTTATCTCAACAAATATTATTAGAAATGCTACTAAATGAATATTCTAAAATATCTATGCATAAATTGTCTGATAAAATATTTTTAAGTAATAATGATGTAATGGTAATACATATGAATTTTAGACCCATTAAATCATCTTTAAAAACAAAAGACAGATTAGGCTATTGTATGGCCTAAAATCATAATCTTTATATTGAAATTAAAAAGAAAACAGATGAACAAATGGAATTAAGTCGTATATACAAGAATTCATATAAATTCAATACAACTATAAAACCAAAAGATGGTAATAAAAGAACGTAATACACTTCACTTCTAGAAAATAAACATAGATTTTGTATAAATGAAATATTAATATTTCATTTATAAGAATCTATGTGTTTATTTTTCTATTTAGAAGTGAAGTGTATTACGTTCTTTTTTTATTACCATCTTTTGAACTAGTGTTTTATAGTTGTGTATTGAATTTATATGAATTTTTGTATATTAATGACTTGTTCCATTTGTTCATCTGTTTCCTTTACCCCAATATAAAGATTATGATTTTAGGCCATACTAATAGCCCAATCTTGTCTTTTAAAAGCTTTAAAGATGATTTTTATTGGGTCTTAAATTCACTTGTAATCAATTCATTAAGATCTAAATTATTACTTAGGAATCTTTTAAGGTGATTAGGACAATAATTTATGCATAGATATTTCAGAATATTCATTTAGTAGCATTTCTAATCATATTTGTTGACAAGGGATAAAAAGGATTTTGTACATTTCACAAAGGAAATGTAGTGTTTCTAAGGAAATGTAGTGAAATAGATTGCAATATGTTCTATCTTACTCTGGCAGAGCCTTACCTTCTATCTGATAATTACTAGTAACGTAATAGCAGCAGTAATCCTCTCTTTTGACTGATCATTTTATGGGAGATTTGATCTACTAATCTACTATTTTTACCCCCTCTTTTTGTGAAATAAGATTGTGTTTTAAGAAGTTTTATAAGATTAATTGGGATTAATATTGAGAATGTTTCCTTTGTATTTCTCTTATGTCCATTGAGTGTATTTGTACACGGAACTTATAAATGGTGTGGTGTATCGTAAAAGAACTTTCTTGAAATTTTAATTCTCCATATTGCATTACAATTTTTTTGATGGGGTTGGATTGCTTTACTGGCTACAAGGCCTTGAATCATCTCTATTTTCAAAACATATAATTTTGCTAGAAGATTATTATTATTATTATTATTATTATTATTATTATTATTATTATTATTATTAATATTATTATTATTATTATTATTATTATTATTTGTATGCTTTAATTACTTTATATAAACAGTCAATGTTTTTGCATTATGATTTAATTTTTTTTAATTTAATTTTTTCTTTAATTTGTTACATTATTTATTTTAAAAGCATTGGTGGTTGAGTAGTCAGCACAGCTGTCTTACAAGCAGTTGTCCTGGGTTTGCGGGTTTGCTTTCTGGCCAATGCTTTGACGTATGAAAAAAAAATTTTTTTTAAATCCTTTTTTTAAAAATTAAATGTATACATTTTAATAAACTTTTTTAGCATTATTTTCAAGGTAAATTTTTTATTTTTAACTGGTTTTTTCCTTAGTGAATCATAATTTTTCTAATTTTGCAATTTAGATTTTTAGTTTTTGCTTTTAAACATTTTGATGTATTATTTTCTTTACACCACTTTTCCTTAACTTGTTGAATTATCAAATTCGGTTTCCAAACTGTTTTTTAAATTTATATACGTTGCTTACAGACTGTTTTTTTAAAACAATAATAAAAATTTTCTGTATGGCTTTTTTAAAGTTATCAATGGTATTCTCTCCTCTGCTTGAAGTGCCAATCCATTCCTGTAGGTATTAAAGATATAATTAAATTATTGCATAAATTAAATTGATAATAAAAAAATCAGGTACTTTGGTATTAAAGTTGCAACATAGGGAAAATAGAAGACCTTTTCACAGCCACAATAAATGTGTAATGTCACAATGACATCAAACTGAAAAGAAATAATTCCTTTGAGTATACATGACAAAATGTGTTTTTCTTTATCAACGTGATCTTTTTTTTTTGTAATACTTCATCATTTTCAGTTATTGTCCAGATTTCTTTCTGTCAGCAGCTACCATATATAGTTGTATATTTTCAGTTTTTGTTTCTTTTTTTTTGGTTTAATTTGTTTATAAAAAAGTACATTTATTAGCATTTCTGTTGAAAATCTCAGAATACTCTGCAATCACATGCTACATTTTCAGAGCAAAATTTTTTAGGAGAGATCTCCATTTTCTGTGGTAAAATTATATGTAAAATGTTTTGTTTGTAGGTGACAATTCCTGTTATATATTACACACTAAGTATCATTTGAGTATATTTAATGTGTTTTTATAAATAATATTTAAAAACCAAAATCATTTACTCATTTTTTTAGTATCAATTTTTTTGTGTAATGATGTCATTTCATTCAGATTGCAAAATGCATTTTATTTTTTTGATTAGGAATGGCATTCTTAAAAGTTGTTAGTGTGAAAGCAATACTAAAAACAAATCCATATTCTTTGACCACCAAAGAGAACCCATTTTGGCAAGGGCACTGCGCACCGAGCATAATGATATGAAACTAAACATAAAGGAGGCATGTTTTATTACAAATGACAACTATACAATAAATTGAAAAGAATTGTGCTTTGCAATCTCCAGAAAATGGTCTATATGAAAAAAACCTGAATAAATTTTGCATAAATTACTACCAAGCTTTGATTAAAATCTCAATGTAAGATGACACTCCCAAGATAAGCTATGAATATGGAGCCCTAAGTTCTCCAAAAACACTAAGCCATACAATTATTTTTCCAATAATACTAAGTTTCACTTTTTTGCATAAAGCACTATTTAAATCTTACCTCTCGAAGATGAAGTAAAAACAAGGATTTTATTGTAATGTCTTTTTATAAATATTATTGAAAACCAAAATCATTTACCGTTTGTTTAGTACATAATTAAACTAACAATTTTTTTGTGTGATGCCATGATTTTATTAAGATTGCAAATCAAATTCTTAAATGTTGTTAGTGTTCAAATCATACATATCGAATGTCTTGTTATTTAAAAACCAACATCATTTACTGTTTTTAGTCCTGCAATACAGAGCATGTATTAGACATACTGCACCCTTTTCACAATCATATCAAACCCCCCGATAACCTTGTAAATCTTGTCAAAATATCATGTACAAGATCCATGTACATGTTTTTTTGTCAAAAAAGTCATGAACAAAATCTGTGTACATGTTATTTTGGTCAGATACCAAGATTACAAAGTTATCAACAGATTGCTACAAATGTGAACAGGAGCAGTAGGTCTAGTACATATTCCATGTTGCAGCTTTAATACTAAAGTATCAAAAATTTTATAAGTAGATAATGAAAATAAGATATATATAAATAATAATGCATCAAGAATAAATATGTATTAAGCTTATTAAACATAAAGTTAAAGTATTTGGTTGAATTGAGCTTAATAATAAGCTTATTAAAATAAAATGTTAAAACATGGGTTAAAGTCTAGACATTAGAACTATAATAATTAGTGAATAAAATAGTCATAAAACAGGTTAGGCAGGTGGATCCAGTTCAATATATATATATATAATAAATAAAGTTTCATATCTGTATTCATTCCACAATATATGTAATATACAAATCAATATATATATAGCAAAATACAGTACAATTTACATAAATTATATTATTATTAGAAGTACTTTCGACTATACATTCTGTAGTACTACACATTATCACTTATGGATTTATTATTAGCCTTTTTAAAAAATGTTAATAAATTTTACTTTTTAACCCTCTATATTATATTTTTTAGTTAAAAAAAACAAATTTATACATTTGTATTTAACTTTCATGATTATATGAATACTTCATCGTTAAATATATTTATAGACCTTTATCTTTCAAACAAAACATATCAATTTTAAGTTTCCATTTAAATTCCAAAATAGCTAATTACCATGAAGTTTTATATGAATTAACTTTAAATTTATGACTATCGATTCCATAAGAAATACAATTATTACTACCAACCATTTTAAATGAATTTTTAACTGCAGCAATTAGTTTTATAGTATAATCCTTTCATGTACTAACAACATATTGAGATCCAAAACTCAAAATGTGTTTCTGAATCATTTGCCTAAAGGTTTGTGATGATGGTATATTAGATGTGATAATATGTTGAATGTTGAATATATACAATTTTTAAACTTTATTTAAACTTTTCAAATACAAATAACTTGTTACAAAATCCTCTGTTGATTGTTTTTGTGTTATTACTAACAAGGTGTTTGTATTTGAACAGTTTAAATAAAGTTTAAAATGTTCTATACATTCAAATATTTACATCACATGATCATCATTTCTTATGTTTGCTCATAACTGTTATTAAAATAGGGAAACTCTTCATACAGTAGTGCCACTCAGTGCTAGCTAGAATAATCAATGGATGCCAAAAGGCTTGTGCATAAAATCCCTATCTAGTGTCTACTCATCCAATATCTCCAGACTAGTTTCTAGCTTGTGGCTTTCATCAGTGAGGAACTTTGGATCTGAGAGCACTGTACCTAGATCTTAGGATCTCTAAGACCCATTGATTACTCTGGCTTGTACTGAGTGGCACTACTGTATGGAGAGTTTTTCCTGTTTTTTGCATTCAACATTTAATGATAGCTGATGTAAATAATCCAACATAGTATTTTTGAATCATTTGTAACCTATTGTCTGATAAATTAACAAAGTTCATATCATTATAAGTTTGTGGATATTATTTATTAAATAAGAAATACATTTTATTCTCATATTTTTATGTAAGTTTAATTCAAAAAAATTAATACCACTTTGATATAATAATTTGAATTCATATCAATAACACCATACATTTAAAATGATTAAATGGTCACTTGCTTTCAAATATTTCTGGATAATAAAAAGTTCTTTTTTGCATTTATCAAATCATATAAAATTATTGTTTTTATATTATAAATATACATTGGCATTAATTTTAAAAAACTGTTCAGTTTTACATTGCAACTATTCAGGAATATGTAGTAATTTTTCCAGTACTTAAAAAAAATGAAGTTTGCATTTAAACTGAATTTTTTATATTGTCTCCATGTTTCCTTAACTATGCATTGTTTTCTAAATTCAATAATATACATTAAGTAAGTAAAATAAAATATCCATTATGTCAATTACTAAAGAAATGTACTACTTTAAAGGAGCTAAAATTTAGTGATAAAAAATGGATTTCCATTTCATATATTTCAAATGCTCAGGCTCACTTTTTTACAAATATGTATAAAGATTTATCTAATGTTTTATTTGTGTCCCACATAATGTAATTCTAAAAATATTATACTTTTTAAATTACCAAATTTTATGTAAGTGCATGACATAATACATAGGTGAATCAAGATGTAGTCTTGAGAAAAGATTAAAAGAGCACTAATTATTATTTAAATGTATAAAAAAGAAATGTAATAATGATTTTATAACAGTTTCTGTTTTCTTTGCTCATAAAAAATATAAGTTCATTTTTAATTTTGATCTTGAAGATTTATTCTTCATGAGAAGAGAAATTATAATAAAAGAACAATTAAGAAAGCTATTTTATAAATAGCAGTAGAACAGTTATAATTAAGAATCTGCTAACATTAAAATTTGGGAATTTTGGAATATGACTTGATGATGCTTAATTCCACTATATTTGAAATTAAATAACAGTTGAAGAAGGTTAAGAGATTAACTGAAAGTACTTTTCTGGTTTGTTATAATTTTTATAACTATATTATCACAATTATATTCATTATTTTTACAATATTTATTCCATAACAGACATTTTATTATTATATACATATGTAATTAAGATGAGCAAACCATTTTTTCTTTGGCTATGAATATATAATGAATTGTATGTTTATAAAATATTTGTTATTCTTTATACTTTTGGTATATATAAGCTTACCCATGTGAAAATAATTAATAATTTTATATTATACATATGTAAATTTAGATAGCCCATTGCATAATGCTCTATAACAACATCTCTTAGAGAAAAAGTAAAAAAAAAGGTAATATTTAATAAGTATATTGTCAGTTTCTAACTAGAAGGTTTAAATAGATTTTCATTCATGTTTCATGCTTTAGCAAACAATATCTAGATTTTTATTAACTGCCTAATAAATAGATGATGAGCTGGATCAGAATTTTTTTTAACCCTGTTTATAATAGTAAAAGTTTTCCAAGTTTTCTCTACCCCAAATTTGAGACTTAAGTTATGAGTATATAAAATGAATGCACCAAGTACTATTGTATAAAGCTATTCCTTATATTTATTCTGCAATTTGCATTTATAATATTGATTTTGATACTAAAATCTTCATATAGATATGGTTCTTATTTTTATATACTGTAATAATAATTTCAAATTTAGTTTGAATTTATTAAATTTAGAACTGAATTACATGACTGATTTAACTATTGGATAGAAATAAGAACTGCACTAGTTTATAAAAATGATCATAAATAGATTATCATCATATAACATAATGGAGTAAAAAGTAGACAAAATATATTTTAAAAATTTGAAGGAATTTAGCAAAAAAATAAAGCTACACAAACGAGTTAATTTTAAATGGATGCTAATTATAAATAAAGTAAAATTGAAAAAAAAAAAAGTATATTGGAAAAACAATTTCTCCTTATACATTAACACCTTGACTTTTTTTCAGCATTTAACGAAGCATTAAACTTTTAAGTAATTTTTAATGAATTTAAAAATATAAATTAAGAAAAATTAAGATCTACTTATTTTTCATTGTTTATTATTTAACTATCTAATTCATCATCATCATCATCATCATCAACCATTATCAATCCACTGCAGGATGAAGGTCTCTCCAAGTTTAATCCATCTTCTCCGATCTTTAGCTTCTCTTTTCCACAACACCCCTGCACATTTTCTTATTTCATCCATCCATCTCACGTGGTCTCTTTCTAGGTCTTTTACAATCTCTTGGAATCCAGTTTAAAATTTCAATTGTCCATCTATTATCATCTCTTCTGGCAATATGTCCAGCCCAACTCCATTTCAATCTTTTAATTTTTTCAATAAGGTCAGTAACACCTGTTTGTTGTCTTACCCATACATTACGTTTTCGATCTCTTCTTGTTACTCCCAACATACATCTCTCCATACTCCTTTGAGTGGTCTGAAGTCTCTGTATTGCTCTTCTATTAAGTGTCCAAGTCTATCTATCTAATTATGCATATATATGTATATATTGTGACACAGCTTACGACATATGCATTATGAATGGAGAGAAAATTATAAACTTATCAAACATTAAAAAAAAGTGTGGTTGCATTTTCGAATGAAAATCAAAAATAATTTACTGTCTCTTAGCCGCTAGTTTCTTTGTATATATATATACACACACATTTATATAATAATCAACATATTTTACAAAATTATTAGCAAACTTCTTTCTGGGATTGCTTTAATAATCTTCTGTAGTAAAATATCAGTTATTCATCTAACAATTTATTTCTATAACTACATAGCAAGAGAGCGTAATGTGAGTCCTATTCATGAAAAGATTTAAGTAAGAGGGTGACAAAGAGAGTTTAATCTCCATCTATTATACAATTAATTCATTACTATCACATGTCTAAGATATTGAGACTCTTGACACAATGACATCAAATAAATAAGACTGACCAATACACAAAATTTAATCAAACTTAAAAATCAAATGCAAATTCATTTAAATCAATTGAAAGAAATATATGGTTTAGAATTAATTATCTCAAACATAAAAAAAGTAAAATAAAAATTTCTATTGATTGTTGGCTGAATAAAATTGTATCAAAAGAAAAATCTTAGAATAACATTTATTTATTTTGTCTGTAATAAAATTGTAATTTAAATATAATCATTTTAATTAACTCACACAAAAAAGACTGAATTTGAATTCTTTTATCAAAACCACTAATGATAAATATAATGAATATTATACTGACAATATTTACTACGCCGAATAGATGCCACTATATCACCTTCACACTTTTCAAATTAATAATTTACCAATTGCTTGTGAATTTCAGATCTATTTCAGCGCAACAGAATATGTATGTATATATATAACTTTATCGTTCTTATTGTATATATATATAACTTTATCGTTCTTATTGTATATATATATATAACTTTATCGTTCTTATTGTATTGCCAAATCAATATAATATTAATATCATTTACGTTCTCAATGCTTTTTACAACCGCTATTGACGTTTTCGATTGCTCCAACAATCTTCTTCAGAACAAATACAATACAAACATATGAATACAATTATACATATATAAATATAAAATTATATGTTCATATATATTTCTGTTGTGTTTGTAATAGTTCTGAAGAAGATTGTTGGAGTAATTGAAAATGTCAATAGTGGGTTGTAAAAAGCATTGTAAAAGTAATAAAGAAAGTAAATGATATTAATATTAAATAAATAAATAAATATATATATATATATATGGACAAAATAAACATGTGTGTGTGTGTTAGGAATATAATGATAATAGTAAGTCTGAAAAAAAAATTATACAGAGATATGTAATATTGAAATGAAATTTTGATTTATGTATATTGAATATTATAGTTAATTAATTATAGCAGCAAACATTCTTATAAAATCATACATTGGATTTCAATTAAAAGCATAACAAACATAAATCCAAAATGATATTGTCAATCTGGGTTGCTCAGACATACAATATCAAATATCAAAAAAAACAAAAAAACACAGAACATTATATCAAAATGCTGTTAAAAATTAAGATTTCAGTCCAAATTCCAATAGCAGTCATCTATAGCAATAAATAATTGCCAACTAGATTATTTTCTGGTATTGATTTTTCTGAGCTTTTATCTGCACATATTTCTCTATCCTTCCCTTTTTTATATACTATAAGCTATGTATTAATCTGTTTGATATGCTATTACTAACAGTTGAATGTATTTGGAATATTTAAATAAAGGTACATTTTTCTAAAGACGTTCAATACTTATATTAGATGATGGAAATAGTCCAATATAAAAATACAATTAAAACATCATTATCACAAACCTTCAGGAAAGCATTTGGCTTGGAAGTTTTAATTTTCTAAAGTTTTAAAGATATATATGTCAGACACTAAATCAACAGTTATATATTGAATCAGAGATTTTTTCCACTTCAAAAATCATCCCTTCTAAAATCAAAACTAAAATGTATATCTATAAAGAGTTTAAAAGGGAAGATAAAATTTTATTTAAAAATTTTGTATTTTATTTTATTTTTTTGTTTGTAAGCTTATGCACCATAACACAGGCACTCAATTATATTTTGAAATCGTAAAAATATTTCGATTTAAAAGAGTTTTGATTGAGATAATTTTGTTTTAATATATTTTAAAAGCATAGACTTATTTTCTAATTTATTAAAAGTGGTATTAAAAAGAAAAGAGAGAAGATAAAGAATAGCACTGGTTAAAATTTTAATTAAGATCTAGTGAGAGATAAAGAATAGCTCTGGTTAAAACTTTTAATTAAGATCTGGCAGGAGATAAAGACTAGCCCCAGTTAGATTTTAAGATCTGATGGGAGATAACAATAGTACACCTGGGTCTCATTTTACACGATAGATAGGTTCCTCAGAAAACATGTGCAAACAAAATCGTGCAAAAATAGATGTAACTTACCTTGAAAAAGGGGGGATACGGACTGTGATTTTTCAAAAATCACATAAAAGCAAAGCACCAATGTAAAATTACTTTAAAAGTTGCGCAAAAAAAAAATAAGGAAATAAAATATGACTAATAAAAAATTTCAAATTTGAAAAAAATTGATACAAGACAAACTTTTTTTAACTATAATATTTAATTTATTCAAAACAATATATTTTTATGCATAATTTACAGTAATTTACATTTTTTATACATGTTTTAATTATTATCGCTATTTGCCGTTAAACAGGTTTGTTTGCAAACTGGTAAAAAAATCAGATTCTTCACAAGATGAAATACAACTAGCGCCAATGTCACTCTCATGTTGTGTTAATGGTTTTCTAGTGACAACGTAATTAGTAATTAATCTAACAACTAAAAATTAAATTCTTATTTTTGTCTTTAATTTTTTAATTTTCAATTTTAATTGTGCCAACTGCTATTACTCACCTTTTAAAAATAAACTTGCAGACACTAAATGATTAATAATTGATTATGTTCTTTTTTAAAAAGCAAAAACAGAATGTGATTTAAAATGCAAAATTAACACACACAATGTTTGAACAAATTTACATTATAATCTTGTAAAATTTAATGTGTGTATACATAAAATGTGGAAATCATGATTTTAATTTCATTATTGCATAAAATCTTACTATTATAAAGCACTGAAAATATTGAAATTACTAAGATGAAAGTTGAATTCCAATAATGTGCTATTACTTTCAATATGATGTAAGTGCACAAAATTTATTATTTAAAGTAATAGCGCATTATCAGAGTTCGACTTCCGGTATAACATGAATCGCATAACTTCAAGATAGCGATAAATAAGTCCGCGTAAAAAGTGACCCAGGTGTATATAAAAACTCTGTTATTTTGATTGCAATATATATTTTTATATTTGCTAATTATGAATTGCAAAGGAGGATTTTTGCATAGTGTAAAATTATGTCATACATTTTTATATTTGCTAATTGTAGAGAGCTGATGTTTTATATTTACTATATGTTAATTACGGATTGCAAATTAAGATTTGCATATTACAAAATTGTGACTGGAGAATTGCTGATTATATTGGTGATTGTTAATGGCTAAAGAAACCATTCAAGAAAGGAGAAGAAAAACAAGAATAAACACCTTTAATATAGAAAATAGTGACCATTCATTTATAGTGCAGAAACTACCCATCTTAAAAAACCACATTAAAAGTATGCAGTGTCAGAGCGCAAAATTATGTCATCATGAAATGTCCTAATTGCCTGGTTCCAAACTGATCATGAAGATTGCCTCTGTAATCCATAACCAAATAAATGAAGTACAAAAACCACAGTAGTGTACTCTCAGTAGAACTAAAACTTTGTACACACTGCTGGAATAAATCAGACAGAAAAACCGAAACCTGGAAGGTAACTGAATATTTTTCTATTTTAATCAGGGCTTAAATCTCTAAACTTTATATTCAAAGAAAATAATATGAACATAAGACAGCCTTATAATAATTTAGATATTATTAGTAATTTATAAATATTTATTTTATTAGATGTATTTTTCTTTTAAACTCATAAATTGTAGAGAATCATTTATTCGGAGGGAGTATTGTAAGTGGTATTTTCTTTTCTTTATTATTATTATTATTATTATTATTATTATTATTATTATTATTATTATTATTATTATTATTATTATTATTATTATTATTATTATTATTATTATTATTATTATTATTATTATTATTATTATTATTATTATTATTATTATTATTATTATTATTATTATTATTATTATTATTATTATTATTATTATTATTATTATTATTATTATTATTATTATTATTAATTGTTGTTAAAAACTTTGGCAGACACTAGTAGTTTTCCATTTGATCACCTATCTTTTTTTTAATTTAAATTTACTTTAGTTTAACACGTGTTTGTGTTGCATGCAGACCATAGATCTTTTTGCTAGGGATTTATCGATTATATAGTTCTGTTTTTCTTGTAAGTCATAAAGATTTTGAGATTTCCTTTTTATTTATTATATTAAAGATTAAGAAAATATAATATTGTGTCTTTGCTTGAGTAGAGGTAACATTAAAGGCCACAACACACACAAGCCCTTATGAGTGTTTAAGGAGCATAAGACATTCTTGTTTTGTACTGATATTTTATACTGGGTTAAGGAAAGATCACTCTGCACTGTTCATTACCTTCCATCCAAGATCATCTTTATTAAAATCTTTAATAAAAAAAGTGAAAGATGATTAGGTAAATCATCGTCAAGAAGATCATACAAAGCCCTTTAAACTCAGGTGAAAAAACAAAATTATCTGCCAAAGTGTTTGATATACCACAATATTCACTTGCACTCGCACATAAAGAAGGTTGTAGAATTTGGGTCAAACTTTTATTTTTTATTTATTTATTAATATTTTTGAATTTAATAAAACTTAAAAATTATTAATAAATGTTTGTTTTTGGGTGATATTTGTTTCTGTATCCTATCCCTTAGTTGTCTGAACTATGTTTAAGGTGTCTTTCTCTCCTTGGTCTAACTGGTGGCATTTATATTCATCGGAATTAACTTTTTGATCACCGAAAGTCAAATTTTATAAGTCAACAGCAGTATAATGGTGCCCTCAGTGATTAAAAAAAAGTGGAGTTCCCCATACAATATTTAATGACCACAATTATAACATAACTAAAAACACTTTGTCAATAAAATAAAAACAAAACAAAAATTCCATATTTATTTTAATTTACATTAAAATCTGTTTTAAAAAATAATTTATTTTTTATCATCATCATCAACTATTATCAATCCACTGCAGGATGAAGGTCTTTCCAAATTTAATCCATCTTCTTTGATCTTTAGCTTCTCTTCTCCACATCACCCCTGCACACTTTCTTATTTCATCCATCCATCTCACATGTGGTCTCTTTCTGGGTCTTTTACACTCTATTTACAAAAGCATTAACAAAAATGCATCTTTTAAAAGGTACAGAAGATAGCTATTGGATTAATATATACCCTCGAGTGCTTTTTACTGATAACTGCTAATAACCAGAAACAAGCTTAGCAATCTAATTGAGACCATATCGATTTCTATTGAGTATTAATGCTTAAAGAAATGATTCTAGACTAATATAAAATGGATTAGTTTTATTAATGCAGATGTTAATATAATTTTACAGAGTCATATGATAGAGATGCCAGATGTAAACCAGATAATTCATTTGATGCTGTTATAGTCACTAAGTGGGTATATTTGTATTAGTTTTGTCTTGCAGTAAATTAACTGTCAATGATGTAAATTGTAATCTTCTTAGTTATAATTCTTTTAAACTCTAAATTCCTATGAATTAACTAATATCTTGCCTTACTTTAGAGAGCTATATTTTATATATATCAAAATAAATCTGAAGACATAGAATAAGAAGAGACATGACAAATTAAAATATTTTCTAAATATGATATTTTTTTAAAAGAAAAATACCGACATGATCGATATATCTTAAAATAATTTGTTGACAAAATTGGAAAGACTGAATTTGAAATTAATTCAGCTTTCTAAGATTTTAATGGATGTGAAGTTACTGTTTTTTTTAAAATCAATAATCCATTCTGAAATAATTTAGACATCATAAATATTTCAAACAACTAGCATATTTGATTAACCTGTCTTGGAGTAAAATAATTACAATTTAAAACGATTTATTTGAAATATACAGAATTGACAAATATACTGTTTAGAAATTTTTTTCTTGCTTTGGTTTTGAATTTTTTTTGCTAAATGGCAAAGTTTGACTGATGTTAATTTAACTTTCGTAGGTTAAATATTTTTATGTTGTCCTTGCAATTGCTTTTTTCTATAAATAACTGAAACACATCCTGTGTTTCAGTTATTACATTGTAGAGATGTCTGCCCATCCTTGTATATGTATTAAATGGATTATGTACTGTACCTGTGGGATTCAGATTGACCTTAGGTCAACATGGGTGTGACAAGAATCTCGGCCTCAGGGTGGCCTTTGAGCATTCCATCATCAGATTTTCAATTGGATGAATGGTTGAAGAATTGGAGTATGGAGTAGATTGAAGCCTGTCCATTAAAGTATGAAGATTGTCTATCTTAATATATATCTGAGCACTTATAGTATATATGTGTGGAGATGATAATCTGGACCAACTAATGATTGCTGGTTTAGCATGAAATACGTATATTGGTGATTGTTTATTTTTTCAACATATATGTGTTTAAGTGTATCAGTGTTATTAGATAGAGTGGTCAGTCGTGTGAAAGTCTGTGCTCATATACCTATATATTTTTTTATAAAATAATTTCTATGCAGAAAACGTACAATAGAATTAATAGTTTCTTGTCAATGAAAAAACAAAACCATTTTATCTCGCACAGAATAAAACAGAAAATAGTGGATATTTGTTTTAAAAAGTCTGTATATTTCATGGAACAATCTCACCCAAATAAGTTATATGAAGTATTTATATTCTTAAAGGTTACGTATTTGATCAGCAGTAAAGATAATGTACATGTGATTAAAATTATTAGTATTTAATATATATGTATATATAAAGTTTTATATGTATTCTGATATAAATATTATTAAATAATAAACAAGTAATAAAATAACAAATATACTTAACAACTGAATACAGGTATTTGTATTTTCTTATACAGGGAATTTTGGTAAAAAAACATTAGCACATTAAACAATGTTAAATTTAAACAAATTTGAAAATCGTTGGAAAATTAAACAATGACAAATTTCACATTACTGTTGAAAATATAAATAGTTGCTTTTATATTACACCTATACATTACAAAGAAATCAAGTCATATGTCACATGATCTAATACATGTATTTAATTATATATCTATACATGTATTTAATTATTTTATATTTCTTGTAAATTTTCCATAGCGTAAACTTGTGGTTAAACACCTGTAGAGATCCCTACTATCGCATTTTACATGCATATTCTCGAGGTTATAGCCTCAGTAAATATTACTTACGTATCAATGTGCGTTTAATAAATTTATAATAACTAGTTTAATTTTATTTGGTTTTTGAATGGCTTATTTGTAAATAAAATATTTTTTTTTTGATATCAAATAATAGCTTGTATTTAAATAAAGGTTGAATATCAATACCTGAAGTCAACAATTTATATATGAATTTTGTCCTGTTAATTTCTATGTTCAGTTTTATTGAAGAATAGAATAATGGCATGGAAAATTGTTAGTACTAAAACTTGGAAAATATTGAAAAGAAAAATTGAAATTATAACCTATTTGCATTGATAAATTGACAGCGTGATTTTATCTCACTTTTTTCTAATATCAAACATGACTTTAAAAATCATAGAAAAACAAATGAAAATATCAAAAAACTTAGTGATTTAAAAATTTGGAACTTGAGGTATTTTTGTAATTGGTGTCAAAATTGAAAAAAATAAGTTCACATAGGCTGATAATGAATATTTTTATATTATCTATTTGGTTACCAAAATAAACATTTGTTTTATTTAAATATTTGAAAACCAGGCACTCTTCAGATTTTCAAGCACCTTTCACCTATCCACACTATCCCATACAACTGATACACATGACAACACACATGTAGATAAGATAAATAATCACCAATATAGTATTTTGTGGTAAACCAGCACTCATCAGTTGGTCCAGATTATCATCTCCCACACACACACATATATATATAATCAGCACTCAGTTTATATTAAGATAGCAAATCTTCATATTTTAATGGACAGGCTTCAATCCACTCCAACCTCCAACTTTTCAGCCATCCATATCATTGAAAATCCGATGATAAAAACTCAAATCCCATGCTGATGCCAATATTATTGCCATGCCCATGTTTAATTTATTTTTATATCTGGTTTTCTAAATGAAGATATTTTTAAGTTGTTTAACAAATGATAACTGTTACAAGAATTATTCAGTTATATCACCATATATTATATAAGACTGACTGGAATGGAAAAATTTCATTTTTCTGAGTGTCAACAATTAGGAATTCTGGATAGTTTATTTAATTTTTATATTTTGATGAATTGTTTTGCAGTTGTTTGTTGTAATTGCAGTACTTTTTATGTGTTCTACATTATCAATTTTAAATGTGGTCAGTTGAATGTTATAAGAATATTTTATCTATGTGCAATAAAGTTAAGATTTACTCGACCATTTTTGTGTTCATTGAAATGAACACTTCAATTAAATTTTCAATTTTAAAACATTTTCAAATATAAAAAGATGAAGTTTAATTTGAAATTAACTGACACAAGTATGAATACATGACACATATATTTATTGAATGATTTCATGCATGAATTTAAGCATGAGTTCATCACAATGAAGTCTGCTTTTCATGTGAAGACATTGGTTTCATAAGCTAATGCACGCTACTTGCAAATTAGCTTCAAGAAGATAATAATTCAAACTCTTCTCAGATATTTATCATTTTTATTAATTTAAATAAATTGCATACAACTTCATTAAATAAGGGTAACCTATGTCTGTGTTTATTTAGGGTAATCTGGCTCTAGATCTTTGTATTAATATCTTTATTTAAATGTTAGTATTAATAATTGATTCTTTTATGATTAAATTTCAAGATATCTACACATAAGTATAGATAAGTAATGCATTTTATTATGTATTTTATTGGAGTACCTATAAAAGATTCATCGTTTTAGAAAACAATAAAACAAATATTTTTTGGGAATTAAATAGATAAATAATTACCAATAGAGTGTGTGAACAATTTTAAGTTTTATAATCTATCTGCCAAATTGTGTTTTAGAGAAAAACAGTAAAGTTAATCCAAAGAAGTTAAATGTTGTCGAGCGTTGGTGGTCGAGAGGTCAGCACAGCTGCCTTACAAACAGTTGTCCCGGGTTAGCAGTTTTGCTTCCCAGCCGATGCTATGACACATAAAAAAAGATTAAATGTTCATGTCATAGTTATTTGTATAAAAAAGTGCCCAATAATAAAGCAAAATAATCTATACCAATTTGAATAATGATATTAAATGTGACAAATGTAATTTATTATACAATAAAATTAAAATTAATAAATGTTTTCTTATTAGAAACTAATAAATGACTTTTTTAAAGGAGTGATTAATTTTTCAATTTATCTTTAGAGAAAAGCTGAAGGATATCGCAGTGCCCAAATATCAGTGACATATTAAGCCTTCGTTGAAGTTATCTGGAAAATATCATCATCATCATCATTATCAACCATTATCAATCTACTGCAGGATGAAGGTCTCTCCAAGTTTAATCCATCTTCTCCGATCTTTAGCTTCTCTTCTCCACATCACCCCTGCACACTTTCTTATTTCATCCACCCATCTCACATGTGGTCTCTTTCTGGGTCTTTTACAATCTCTTGGAATCCAGTTTAAAATTTCAATTGTCCATCTATTATCATCTCTTCTAATAATATGTCAAGCCCAATTCTACTTCAATCTTTTAATTTTTTCAATGAGGACAGTAACACCTGTTTGTTCTCTTACCCATACATTGCGTTTACGATCTCTACTTGTTACTCCCAACATACATCTCTCCATACTTCTTTGAGTGGTCTGAAGTCTCTGAATTGCTCTTCTATTAAGTGTCCAAGTCTCAGATCCATAAGTAAGAACTGGTAAAACACATTTGTTAAAAACCTTCCTTTTCAAACACATAGGCATATTTCCTTTTAGTATCAAGTTATTTCTACCAAAAGCACTCCAACCAAGTTTAATTCTATGATTAATTTCATCCATTATGTTTCCATCTGTATTAATAATCTGACCAAGGTATTTGTAACTGTTAACTTCTTCTAATTCATCATAATCAATCTTTATTTTCATATTTTGAGCAAATCGATTAAACATTACTTTAGTCTTGTTAACATTTATCTGTAGTCCTACTTTCCTACTTTCATCTGATAATTCCTGCAACATTTCCTGCAGATCTGAAGCATTATTTGCAAAAACAACTACATCATCTGTGAAATCTAAATGACTTAAATAATCACCATTTACTTTCACTCCTTTAGTTTCCCATTTTAATCCACAAAATACTTCATGCAGCACTGCTGTAAAAAGTTTTGGAGATATGGAGTCACCTTGTCTTACACCTTTCTCAATGTTGACTTTCCCAGTGTCATTATGTAATCTAATTGTTGCTGTTGCATTTTTGTAAATATTCTTTAAAATATGACAATATCCTGGATCTATACCTTGATGATCTAATGCTTTAATCACTGAAGAAATGATTATAGAATCAAATGCCTTTTCATAATCTACAAATCCTAAGCATAATGGCAACTCATATTCATTTGTCCTTTCTATAACTTCTCTCAATACCTGGATATGATCTACTGTACTAAAACCACTTTTAAATCTGGCTTGTTCTCTTGGTTGGTGGAAATCCAATGTTCTCTGTAGACGAGTAGTAATTATCTTGGTAAAAATTTTATATAAAACTGATAAAAGGCTGATAGGTCTGTAATTTCTAATATCTTCTTTATCACCTTTTTTAAATATTAATATTATTACTGCATTCTTCCAATCATCTGGTACATCTTTATCATTTAGACATTTGGTATATAACTTTGCTAAAATTTTTTCTATTTCTTCACCTGCTTCTTTTAATATATCAATTATAATTCCATCATTACCTGGAGCCTTTCCTTTCTTCATACATTTAATTGCATGTCTCACTTCTTCATTTAAAATTCTGGGCAATTTGGAAGATGTAATAGATATAGGAGGTAATAGATATAGACTGAATTAATCATGAAAAAAAAAATCTACATTTTAAAAAAATATAAGCAGTTATTTCATGTTTTAGTAATTATATTTTATTTACTTACTAATATCACTTTGTTCTTATTATGGGCTAAATTTTTTAATGTTTTTTTTAAATTTTTCTGAGGAAATACATATATGTACAAGATGTAATAACTTAATTCCTGGAATGCATCTTTATAAAATATATATGTGGAAATGTACACTAGAGACTACTATCACCTTCGAAATAGTCCTCTAACTAAAATGATGTTTCCATTTCTGACAGCATATTTGGAACTCGTTTTCAGTAATACTGTTCAGAAACTGTCTCATTTTCTTTTGGATATCAATTATAATAGAAAATCTGTCCTTTTAGTGCTGTTTTTTTAAATTTTGGAAATAACCAAAAATCACAGGGAGCTAACTCAGATGAATAGGCAGGATGGCCTAGTAGTGTAATTGAATTTTTGGCCAAAAAGTTTCTCACAATAAATGCACTATGATTTGGTACATTGTCATGATGAAAATTGTGATCGCCCATTTTTACCCCAAAACATACATATAAATATTTATTACCTTCTGAATAGCTAACTAAAAACTAGCTTGATCAGCTTAAAATTTATACATATGTTAGCTTTAAAATGTTCAAACATGAATAATTGTGTTTTTTCAATATAATAGGATCATGGGTGACTCCACACGGCTATTCCAGGAATTAAATTGTCACGTGGCATTTAATTATTTAAAATTTCTTTTTTTATCGTTTTTATTTAAATTAACATACTTATTGTTGTCAATTAATTTTATATGGATTACTTTTTGTACATGTATCTATTTATTATTGATTTTAGAAAACAGTTTATTAGCAATCAAAGCAAAACAAAAAGTAATCATATAAAAAGTTAACTAATGGCAGTAAATGTGATAAATAAAAGCAATAAATAAAAACAATAAAAAACTAAATACATATATTTATCTGTCCACTAAAAAAAACCAATAAAAATAATACATAACAAAAACAACAATGGTAATGAATGTTTGAAATACAAGTTCAAAGATTGCACACTAAAACGTGAAATTTAAAAAAATGTTGAGTTTTCATTATTAACTTGGCTCCCCCTTCCCCGTCCCAGACTAATTTGATATTTTTCTGCCATTTGAGAGATGAGGTGTACGTCAATTGCTATATAATTGATAAATTGGAAAAAAAAACTTAATTTTTTTTTTGAAAAAAGATCATATTTGAAATATTATTAAAAAATATTTATTAATTTTATTGTTATAGTATAGTAATAAATTAAACTGACATAACTACAAGCATTACTCAAGTTATTTTTTCTTTGTAATATTTTCATTATTATTTTGAATTCAATTTTTCTTCTTCTTTTGGATAAATACGTATGTATCTATATATTTAATTTTTTTATGGATTAATTTTTTCATTCATTTTTTCTCTAAAGTATCATCCAGTAAAACTATTATAAATCTTAAGGCAGATAGTAAGTAACAATGCCAGATTAACATTTTATCAAAATCTTTCATATTTTTCTTCTTTGGTAATCTCTCTATAAAATTTATTTTCAAGTATAAAAATTGATGAATTTTTAGTCACTCATTTAAATTGAAATAATAAATTATAAAATAGATGTAAAGTAAAACTTTAAATATTATATTAAAATATATACAGATTTATTTTTTTAATGAGAAATAAATATAATCATATTAAAATTATATAAAAATTTTAAAATTTTCAACTAAATAAAAACAATAAAAAAGATTAATGTAAATAATAATAATAATAATAATAATAATAATAATAATAATTATTATTATTATTATTATTATTATTATTTTACTAGTAGAATAATTTTCATCTAAAAAATAGTTTGAAGACTAATTATTTTTAAAATTAATAAAAATACAGTTGTATATCAAAAATTTATATTTTTATAAAAAGAGAAAAATAATAAACATTTTTATACAAAAATAACATCACTGTAGATTAAATAAACTAAGTTATAGTTTTTTTTTTTAAACAATTGATTTAATTTGCTATTTCAGAATGTACAGTTCACATAAAAATCACTTAAGGGTAATTAGCACGGGAGTCATTTTGACATCACATGATCAAATACCTTTTCCCTTTATAGCCTGCTAAGATCAGTTAGATACATGAGACTTTATCATGCCCTAATTAACTTATTGATTACAAAATAACGACAAGTGCTACAAATAATGGGATACTATAGTTTATTCATGTATATACATTTTTATAACACACACACTATGGTATAACTGGCCTCAATAAAAAAAAACAGGATTTTTTTACTTCTCTTTTACCTGGGATTTAATTTACATGTTTATTTCACTACTCTGTCAATTTTTAAAATAAGTTAATACATTTAGCAATTATGGATTCTATTGTTAATTTTATGTACCAATTCTATATGGTACAATACATTCTTTAATGTTTCTAAACTGATACAAACTCGGTGCATAGAATAATGTTCACAACAACTGACTATTACAATTTTAAGATTTAATAAACCTTCCATTTGAGAATGATCTAAATTCATTAACCATGATATATCATTTCATAAACTATTTAAAAAATGTACTATCATAAATACTTTCAGGGTGTAATGAGGTAAGTAACTAAATGCTATATAAGTAAATGTAAGAGACTAGAAAACAATATCTGCATTGTGATTTTTATGAA
The DNA here is from genome assembly GCA_028023455.1 of Epiperipatus broadwayi. Taxonomy (NCBI): domain Eukaryota; kingdom Metazoa; phylum Onychophora; class Udeonychophora; order Euonychophora; family Peripatidae; genus Epiperipatus; species Epiperipatus broadwayi. Next base: position 147,416 of record JAQFVV010006593.1, on the reverse strand, counting down.
TAATCTAATACATGTGAGTTAGGAATATGCTATAGGATAGAAACATGCTTCTATTGCATATTAATGTGAGAGATACTAAGTGTGACAGGGACCGGGAATCACAAAAGCTATTATCCAAGATATGCATACAATAAAAGCATATAATGCACAGTAGAAATTTTCATCTACTGCATACTAAATGAAATAGTGAATGCACGTTACTGGCAGTCACCAAATGGTATCACAATCATTTATGAATAAATAAAACATGTACAAATCAATCTCATCTAGAGATCCAACAGCTGGAAATAAAATTATCATCTCATTTATATCATTACACTCAATTATTGGTATTAATTTTTTTTGAAGCTTTAATACACATATTTAATATATTTATGGCATACACATAGTATATGCCTGAATGTTTACAATTAGTGTTTGTTCTTATGAAGACTATGTAATAAGCATATTGTTGTTGTTGTTGTTGTTGTTGTTGTTGTTGTTGTTATTATTATTATTATTATTATTATTATTATTATTATTATTATTATTATTATTATTATTATTATTATTATTATTATTATTATAATAATTATTATTATTGTTATTATTATTATTATTATTATTACTACTATTACTACTACTACTACTACTACTACTACTACTACTACTACTACTACTACTACTACTACTACTACTACTACTACTATTATTATTTGATAGCTTAATCATAAAATGCATTTGAAAGGCAATTCATTATAGAAACGGGCTAATATTATACAGGAGTTTTTATCTATATAAATTTAAAAATTCCTGTATTTTTTATGAGAGTTTACTGTATGCAGTCAAAATAAGAGTCATAGATCACATGACCCTATCTCTTAAGCCTGTAAGTTATAAACAATGAGGATTGCCAATTCCTCTACCAGCTTTATGATAAATGCTTAGCCAGAGCCAGCACTTAAAATATCTCTGTCAGGAACCCCTTCCCAAACCTCTGACCATGGTTAAATAAGTGCTTGGCTTTGGGTTGGCAATTTTAGATCTAGTGTCTGAACCTAGCCTGACACCTCTCTGAGGAGTGCCAAAGCACAAAACCATGGTCAGAGGTTTGGGAAGGGATTTCTGACAGAGATATTTTAAGTGCTGGCTCTGGCTAAGCATTTATCATAAAGCTTGTAGAGGAATTGGCAATCCTCATTGTTTATAACTTACAAGCTTAAGAGATAAGGTCATGTGATCTATGACTCTTATTTTGGCTATTTATAGTCTCTGCCACAAGTCTTATGCAATTTTATATTGCTAAGACTACTACTATGAGGTATGGCTGAAGATCTATAAGCCCCATATAGCTATTTGAGTTGGATAGCTGGGTTTGAAGACATGTAAATGTCTGAAAATTTCAGATTTTCCACTCAAAAGATAACTTTTAAATAAGTGCTTGGCTTTGGGTTGGCATTTTTAGATCTAGGGTCTGACTCTAGTCTGACACCTCTCTGAGAAGTGCCAAAGCATGAAACCATGGTCAGAGGTTTGGGAAGGGATTCCTGACAGAGATATTTTAAGTGCTGGCTCTGGCTAAGAATTTATCATAAAGCTTGTTAAGTGCTGGCTCTGGCTAAGAATTTATCATAAAGCTTGTAGAAGAATTGGCAATCCTCATTGTTTATTTACTGTATTCAGATATTTATTAGGATTATTGTAGTTTATTGATAAACCTCTCGTTAGATTCTCAAAAGTAAATGTGATGTAGATGAATATATTAATTTTCTTGGATGTAATTAAGGATCACTTGTAGCATAGTAAGGATTAATTTACAAAGTTTGTATTTGGCATTCTAAAAGAAAAGTAGAGTTTACATAATATGGGGGAAAAAATTGATCTTTTTTTTGATTGCCAAGTTATTATGATTATGTCTTAGAGAACGTATTTATGATTTTGAATCATTTGATTTTAAACAATACTGCATAATTTTAGAATTACCTTAAGATTTGTAAAACTAACATATATAATAAAATATTTTATTTCATCTTATAAAATTTTAGTGACACATTTTAAATTAATTTATAAATAATTTTCTCTAAGCCAAATTAAATTCTTACATCATAATAATAGTGTTTGACTTATTCCCTGCCTTTTTGTTTTAAATCTCATGCACTATAAAATGTATATTGACATTATTTTGAAAAGAAATCATAAAATAAATGATTATTAGAAAGAGAAAGACTTTAACATTTTCACATGCACTTTAAACATTTGTATAATAGACAAATTACTTTTTTTTTTTGACTATAGAGGAACCTCTCAAACCTTGACACAAAGATTAGAGACTTTATAAAAATAAGAGTGACTATCTTATTTTTTAACCTACTTCTTATTTATATAGGCCAATCTGAAGTATCTGAATTTGGAAGCATGAATACATTACTCTCTTTACATTTGATTCCTTTATTTGATTTCACAAGTTAACTAAGCAAAATTTGTAAAGTACAATAAAATATTAAAATATTATTGTAAAGAATAAATAAATATTTCTTTTAATAAAATTGAAATACTATGAGAAAGAAAGATAATAAATTACACTCATAGTATATAAATATTATAATGGTATGCTGGGTGGTTGAATATATGTATAATGGATTATAAATATTCTAACCAAAATTCTTTATGAAATGATGAGATTTTGATTGTATTTAAATTTTGTTTTCTTTTTATTCCTATAAACTAAGAATGAAGAAATGAGGTTCTGTAATTTTATATGAAAAATCAAAGGGCAAATTTTATTGATCTTAAATATATTTAAAAGAGTTAAAATAGTCCATAATCTCAGGTGAAATAATAATGATTCAAATTGGATGTGACCAAGGTTTATGTGTAATAAATATCTAATAAAATAATACAAGATATAAATTAAATAAAAAAATCATTTATATTTTATTTAATATAGCTAAATATAAAGCAAAGCAAAACTCCATACAGTAGTGCCACCTGTGCTAAACAGAGTAATCAATGGATGCCAGAAGGCTTGTGCATAAAATCCCTATCTAATGCCTACTCATCCAATATCCCCAGACTAGTTTCTGGCTTGTGGCCTTCGTCAGTGAGGAACTTTGGATCTGAGAGCACTGCATCTAGATCTTAGGATCTAATGCAACCCTCTAGCAACCACCTTTTATCTCTACTTAACTACAAAACTATGAACATGAAATTGAAAACACAAAAAATATTTTCAATCTAAGCTCAATAGCTTATATAGTCATATGGGTCTGAACTCAGTTCAGCACCCATACATTGTGATGTCTTTGGCTCTTTAACAACCATAGCCATCACTACACTATTAGGCAGGATTGGTGTTAAACCAGCATCACATGATCACATGTCCAATACTAGCACATAATTGTTTATAAACAAAGCAAAGCAAAACTCCGTATAGTAGTGCCACCTGTACTAAATTAGTCTGGGGATATTGGATGAGTAGGCATTAGATAGGGATTTTATTCACAAGCCTTATGGCATCCATTGATTACTCTGTTTAGCACAGGTGGCACTACTATATGGAGTTTTGCTTTGCTTTGTTTATAAACAATTATGTGTTAGTATTGGAGATGTGATCATGTGATGCTTGCTGGTTTAATAGCTAAATATAATACAAAAAATAAGTCAATAAACTTTAATAGCTTTGATTGCCTACAAAATATTAATTTGTGAAGTCTACTACAAAGATTTTAAAATAAATGTTAAATATAAAACTTTACATAAATCCAAATAGCTGCTAAAATGGGCAAAACAAATTGAAAGGATAATGTAAAAAAACCCATTACTTTAATTATGTTTGGCAGTTATTAATCCATTTGTTTGTTTCGCACAAATTAAAATAGGCTATAATATATAAACTGACTACCTATTCACTCACTCAAATACACACTGGAAATGTATTTGCATGTAAATATATAAAAATATTTAAATTTTTATATTATCTGATTTAGTAATACATTTTTAGAAGCCCTAAAAATAATTCATGTATAATAATATTATTTTAAAAGAAAATCAATTCTTTTATTATTATTGAATCAAGTTTAGAAAACTTCTTTTTAAAGTTCACATGAAAAGTTCTTTATTTTAAAGTCTCTGGGAGTAATAAAGCTTGATGCAAACAGTGGTTGAATTTGCTTTCAGGCTATAATTTAACCTTGACTAGGATTAATTGTATATTGACCTTTTGGCAGAATGATGCAATCTTCTAGAAAATTCATATTTGATTAATTTATAGAGAAATAAAAAGTTTCACTCTAGGAGTTTTTTAGCAGCAGTAAAGTGACTTCTAAAAAGAATGCCTTTTTTTCATCCAATTTTTTGTTTATAGAATTTACAGACAGGATTATTATAATGATAACAGCTACTTTTCTGAATACAAGTGGGATCTTAATAACTGCATAGGCAAAACTCAGGAGCAGAGTCAAGTTCTTAGACCCTTTTCTATTTTAACTCTTCGACAATGTAAATCTATAAAATGTCCAATGTTTATGGCAGTTAGTTTAAGCAGTAAGTAAAACTCTCTTCATTGTATTTTTTCTTTTTAGTATACTCTGTATTATATTTTTACGTAGGTATTGTTGAAAGAATTCTAGAATAGATAATGTAATGTAACATTTGATTAGCTTTTTATAAAAAAATTAATGACTGAAACATACAGGTTTATTATATATCTATGTCTATATATGTAACATCTTTCTATTAGTGAAAATATTTTCCTAGGTAAAGTTATCAGCCAAAGATAGAACTATGCTTTTACAAATTAGTTCATATTTATTTAAGTAGTATTTGCTACTATTACTTTTCTTTATATATGTTAACTATTTATTCATTCATTATTTATTAATATGTATGGGATTTAAACAGCAAGCATTGTTTGTTCCTTTGAGTCCACCAGGAGTACTGATTATAAACATTTTCATCTGCCCATTTTATTATCCTGTGGGATCTCATATAAATCAATATTTTTAAAAATTTGTTCTGCTGTGGGTCTCAAATGTGTGGGGTTCTTATTAACACAGAATCTTTTACCTGAAATTGGTTCAGTTTGTGTGGACCAGTTAAATTATGTCTATAGCTGGATTTAATTAGATTACCCATAGTGCTTTCATTAGATTAGTGATAGCCCTTTTACAATCCATATCGTGGTTGATTTTTTGGGGATTATTGATATTGGGGTCTTAATTAGTATTGTTTCTTTATATCCAAAGCCCACAACTTGGGATAAACTCTGTGGAATCATTTTTCATAGTGCTTATGTATTTTTCAATTTGTTTTAATTTATTGATCCATTCTTTGTGATTGCCTTCTAGATATATCCTAAATAGTTGGCCATTTCCATCATTATTCTCTCACAAGGGTTTGATTGGGGGTTGTGAATAGAGATTAAGATAATATATTTTGTTTCTCTAACCAATCTTTCCATTTGGAGGACAGAAAGAAGGTGACGTGATTCATCATAATTGATCTGGATATCTCTATCACTACAAATTGAATGCTTGTTTAAATTTTTGTTGACACCATGGGCATTGGCTTTTTAAATTGGATATGCTGATACAAATTTCAAAAATAAATCATAAGTTACCAATATAATTTTATAGTGGCAGCATGATGTAAAATGCCCTTAAAATTCTAAGGTTATGATCTTATTTGTTATGTCTGATAAAATAGATTAGAATCTTCCCACATAAGACTGGTTTGCAAATTTTTATTGGTAAGCAGATTTTAAAAACAATCAGCTTATTTACAATGGTTGTATACATTCTGAGCCAGTAGAATAGTATGCACAGTACTTTCCTAAGAGCATAATGTACATACATAATGTGTGTAGTACATTAGTCTATATTTAAGAGAAGTTGGTACCATAACTCTCCAGGTTTTATTTTTTTCTTACATTTGGTACTTTAATAACTGGGCCTGTATTTTACAAAGGGATAAATTGCCTTTAATGGACGAATGGTGGTTTTCTGAAATTTTTGATCTGTCTACTTGTTGCACAATTATATTCTTTAATGTATGATCTTGATATTGTGCAATTTATCCAAGTTCTTTAATTCTATTTCTATAGAATCATCTATTATCAACAAAATTTTAGCCATATATATATTGTAACCGTAAAATCAGGCCGATTCGCTGCGGCACTATAAATTGTAACCATTCGATTGTGTGGTCCTAATTACGTAACGTAAGTGCACTAAGAATCTTAACTTCTATCACTGATCAACTCCCGCTGCACATTATCAGCTATTAAGAGCTGTATCCAAAAGCATTTCATGCTATCTATTTTATGCACCAAAGACCACAATCAACATCTGAAGCAACTTACCACAGATCAAACCAATGATCTAACATAAACTTTTATGACTTAATTTGATCGCAGCCAGGGTGTACCGTGAAGACATGTCATAGTAGTATGATAAAACACATTAAACAAATTATAAGTGCAATTTTATTATTTTCAAACCTTAATTTGCAAATTTTATTGTATGCGACCCAATGGCCGACCATGTACAAGATGGCATAATTTGTGAAAATATATAAGATTATGAAATTTTAAATCATATATATGATTTCTAGTACAAATGCTAGTCCAGGTAAAGCTTTGCAATAAATAAATATAAATACTTGGGTTCTTTTTTTATAGTTTACTATATTACTGAGACTCTTATTATACTAACAAATGACAATTTAAAAACGTTAAGTAAATATATTCAATCTTATCATTATTTGGTCAATCTGTTTACAAGTTTAATAATTAATTTGTATTGTATACTAGAATCAACTACGCAAAGCCAAAATGATGGAAAAGGTAAATAGGATTTTATTGTACCTTACACATCATAAACTACCAAAGACGAGAAGCATCTAAATGTTTTCTCAAAATATCAATAAACTATTATATCATGTTGATAGTATGTACTTTAATGTATGCTCTATTCCAAGGTTTATGATTTCTGATTTCATAAATGAATGAATGACTGAATGACACATAGCAACGGCACATTAAGTTTAATTAAAATCAACTTTTATTTACAAAATGATTAATAATAAGTAATTAATTCCCAATGTAATAATTAAATAAATAAATAAACAAATAAGATAAATAACTTAAAATTCCATCAACTTTCTTCAAGAACATGTTATAGGTACAGTTTTAAAATCTAATCATACCTTATATTTCAAATTTTTATGTAGTAAATGTATTGAGAAAGTTATACTAATTCAATATCAATTCATGAGATATTCAACGTCATTTCCAGATTCAATAAATCCCTACCGTAAACTTATAATAATATAATAAATAATATTATATCTGTAAGCTTTAGCTATAATGTAATCATTAAGTAAAATGAAAATTTAAACTTACATCCCGGTAAATAATAATTAACCAACAGTTAATTATTTTGAAGTAACTTGATTAGAATGTCCTGCTACCATTTGATGATTTAACTTATCAATTATACTGATAAATGAAAGAAGATGATTTAGCAGATCAACTAAAATCTTTTGCCCAACTTAGATTTATGAAGCAAACATATTCCTGTGGATGTATTCATCTACACGAAGGAATGAAATAATTTATACCATCATAACGCAATAAGTACAAATACACCATTCCGCGGATTAACCACCAGCACAGGAATGAATATAAAATACCAAAATTGGCAATTAAATAATCTGCGGATTAACCACCAGCACAGATTAATGCCCTTTAACATTATAAAAACAACATTACCATTTACTTCACATTAAAGTGCCAAATCATCATCCTCAGTTATTCTGACTATTCAGAAAACACTAACACTTTAGCAAATATGGGTTCTTGTATAATAAAATGCTAAGTTAATCAGGACGACTAATGTACTAACTTCTCTTACTTAAACTAAAACATGTGTAATATAATGTAAGTAATAGTATTATATAGGAATACAAATCTGGAAAGATTAACAAAATACCTCATAAAGATTTATACATCTCATGAATACACCTAGTACTTTTCAAGCTGTTTCGCGAGCGCTATTCTCTTGAATAAATATTTTATTCAACCCTTATTGATTTAAACTTAATAAATATACTTAGGAACTTCACATGCAAGTTCCGATAACGATAAACGTAAAATAATGCATTATGCATCTAACATAAAATTTAACAGGTGTGTGTGTGATATAAATTAAATGTAAAGCATTTTACAGTTCAATACATGAATTATAACAGGTGTGTGTGTCACAACTTGGATTGTATAACGTTTTATAACTCCAAATATGATCCGTGGGATCCATGTATGTTATGTCGAACAATAAATCTATGAAGCAATAATTATAACTATAATTTAATTCCATACATGCAATTTTATCCGTTGTATTGGTTATTATAATCAATATTTGATGAACAATTTTACGTGGCTCCTAAGACATGAAAAAACTTCAAAATATGAAACAGAATTTAAATGAAAATGTTTTTCATTAAGTTATTAATCTCTACATTTCTCTATTAAAATGTTCCAATTTTATTACATCCATGCGAATATTTACCATCCACGCTTAAATATAGGAATATTAATTATAGCACTTAATTCAATCATTCCAAATTGACGATAAAATTAGAAATAGCTTTGATTAATTATTTGAAGATTATTTATTATCCAAATGTTAAACAAATTAATTAGCAAATATATTACTGGCATTGTAGAATTAAATATCAATCAATACTATATTTTTATTAGAATTAGAAAGAATATTTAAAATATGTTGATAACTTAACATTTACTTTAATTTAGCTCTTTTATTTAAAAAGAATTTCATATTCATAACCTGTAATTAAAATACTTTTAAATGTTTCCAATTGTAAAATAATAAATTTCAAAACATACCAATTCTTGCATCAATTCTTTTAAACTAGGAAGCTCCGCATTTTAAAATGTAATATTGGAAAACTACTATTGGCATTCGATCACTTGCCACACTTGAACAACTTTTTAATTTAGCAAGGCATCTTCTAATTAAATACACTATGTTATTTACGTTTATAGAAACTTTGTGGTAGTCCGATTACTTATTTTTTACTTTAAAATAAGCTTGCAAATTTACACTACTTGCCTTTACCATTTTCTTTTCATTCTCCCTCAAAAAAACTATCAGACAATCGTCTCTTAAATTCGTCTTTTCTTTTTACTTGAGGTACAATTTGTATTTATTTTTAATAATTAATTTTAATTGAATAAATGGTTTTTTGTAAATTTAATAAAATAATAATTTTAAGATCACTTTAAACAAATAAAACAAAAATTGTTTTTAATACTATTATACCAAATTTTAATGTGTTGTCAAATTTTTAAAAGTTAAGCGTTTTGATATGCGTTAGCATATGGGAATAAGCAAATTTAAATTCATTAAATAATATAAGAGAGTAATCTGTTCAAATGAAATCACCAAAAGAAGAAAGAGAAATTTTAATATCAGCCACATCAATAATAATTATATTTTATACCAAAATATATGGTTACAATATATATATATATATATATGGTCTAAATTAATATTATGACATTCCAGCTTGAATGGATTTTGACTGAGTTTGTCTGGCACTACAATTTATTTATTATGGCAGTATTGCACTTTGTAATCAAGCTGCTGTAGAAAAAGGTTTCACCTGACTGACCTTTCATTATTTAAGTAAACCATTTAAAAATTTGACTATTTTATGATGATTTGTGAGACAAATAACTGATTCTTTTTATTAAAAGTCCAAACAACTGTGATGCTTTTCTTTTCTGTTGTTGAATAATATAATTCAGAACTTTTTAAATGTCTGCTGAAAAAATACATTACATATAGCAGTTGTTTGATGTCTAACTGGAGCATAACTATGCCTATTCCATAGCTACTGTTATCCATTTGGATATAAGTGGTAATTTAAAATCAAGATAATATAGTACTAATTTGTCTAAAAACTTATCTTTAATTTTGTTTATTACCTGAGTTTAGGCAACAATTTGCAATTTTTCCTCTTTCTCTAACAATTGAGAAAGATGGACCATATTATACATGAAATTCTTTTAGAAGTGATGGTGATAATTAAATACACTGATGAAGGAATGAAGATGTTTCCTATTCTCTGGTGTAAGAAAATTCTGAATAGCAGCTATTTTGTCTTGGTGAGACTATATTCCATCTATCCCTACTAAATGGCCAAGGAAAGCTTTCCTTTGTGGCAATATTGCTTTTTTCATATTAATTTTTATATTTTTGTTAAGGCATTTACTCAAGATCTGTAAGTGGTGAAGATGTTCAGCACCCTTCTCAGAAGCAATTACTATATCATTGACATACATAGCAATAATGGCCTTTACTTTTTCAGATAATATCTGATTTAAACATAGGATAAGGCTAGCTCCATTATTTATAAAGCTGAATGACATTCCAAGAAATACCTATATTTGTTCCCCATGCTTGAAAACCAGTATATTTTTGATCATCAGGGCATAAGTATAACTGCCAATAAGATGGTAAGATCAACCATGATAAAAAAAAATTTCCTTTGAATTATGTTAGTACTTCTGATATAGTGGGTGACACCTCACATTTGGGTATAGTCTTTTGATTCAAAAACCAGGCATCTGAACAAATAAATGCTGACCCCTTCTTTTTAAAAACTACTAAAGGATTGTGATATGTTTGGGGGAAAAATACATTTTTTAATGATATCCCATTTCACTATACTTCATTATTATACTGATATAATATAGAATAGGATCTGCATTGAAATGGGTTAGTGTCATTAAAAAAGACTATGGGTATAACTCTTAATGATCTTAGGTTGCATAGCAGCTTATATAGACTGTCTCTCAATATTTGTCTGAAGGTTTGTGATGATGGTATATTATGTGATATATTGGACTATTTCCATCATCTATGAGTGAATGTTGAATGTATAGAAAATTTTAAAATTTATTTAAACTTTCCAAATACAAACAACTTGTTAGTAATAACCCACAAATAAACAATAGGTTAGTAATTACACAATGTTTTGAATAGTATTATTCTCCATTCTTCTTCAGATATTGCTGGCCTGATGTGCACAGTGACAGTATTTGCATAGGTGCTGAACTCACATCTTTAGGTTTTGAATATTGAATTTAAGACAAACACTCTAACCAACTGAGCTGTTCTGTCAAAGGCAACATATAGTAAAAATTTGATATAGTTATATATGAGAGTTGGTTCAAATCCTCCTGAGTCCTTCAATTTTTTTTTCAAGAGCAAGGCTAATAACTTACCTCATGTTTATTTGTGTGTTATTACTAACAAGTTGTTTGTATTTGGAAAGTTTAAATAAAGTTTAAAATTGTATATACATTCAACATTCACTTACAGATGATGGAAATAGTCTAACATATTTCTCCCATGTTATTAGACTCTTGTACCTTTAATTTGATGTCTAAATCATCTTTTGTGGTTTGTATAAAAGAGAGACTTATAGAAGGGAATGGAAAAGTAATGTCCAAAGTTTATTGTTTAGTTTTGGCAGATAATATGCCTTTTCTTATAATCAATAAAACCTATGATTATGTCATGTATTATTTCATTCATAATAAAAAAACAACTTCAAAATTCATGAAAACCATATGAACTTTGATCCATATTTGCTGGGCAAATAATTTGACTTTCTGATCAATTGATAATGTAATTTGTGATGATTGTTTCAATGATAAAGAAGGAATTGATTTGTTCAGTTGGAAACTTTTATAAAATAATCTATCAGACATGATAGACACTTGATTACCAGTATCTAATAATGACTTTGACTTCAATTTTCTCTATTTTAACAATTTTCTCTATTTTAACAACAACCTTGGGACTGTTATTTACTAATACAGTTTTTAAATATTCAAATGTGGTTTTTTTAAATGTTATTCATTTATAAAGATAAATTAAAAAGAAATCAAGTTTGATTTATTGAATTTTGTATAAATCAACGATTTTATATAGAAGTGAAAGGTTGAGAATTTTCAAAAACTTTCATCAGGTGGAACAAAAAAAAAAGGCAGACTTTGTAAGAGTTACGTTAGTGCTGGAAAATTTAAAACTTCTACCCATACCTTTAAAGAAGCACGCACAAATAGTGCAATGTGTATGTGTGTGGATAGGTAATATTTAGGTTTATAATAAATATTAAGTCTAATAAAAGTTATATTGATGACTAAATTTATTTTTTAGTTGACTCTCTTTGTTACAAAGCATGGAACTGCTTCTTTTTTATTTTAAGTATTTACTTTTATTAAAGGAGATTATATATATATATATACACACACAAGGTTTTGTTGTTTTCCAATTATTTTTTATTTTTGGTTACTTACAATTTTTTTATACATTACTTTAATAAATTATATGTTCTTATATTAAGCTTAATAAGTGGGTGTTAGTAATTGGATTTTACAATGTTGCTTATTAGTCTGTCTTAATTTTTTCTTTGGCTGGTTGCTATTATGTCTTTGTCCATTGTATATCTTCTTTTCATAACTTATTTATTGCCATAGGTGCTGCTCCTCCCCAGATTTTAATTATTTGTTTTCTTGGTATTTTAAGCATTGCTCAAAGTATTTTTCCATCCTTTATCAAGTTTTTTAATCCAATTATATTTTTTATTATCGAATATTAACGAACATCTTATTTTCCATATTGTTCTAATTGTGTGGATAAGTACCATAGCGTTGTGTGGATCAAATCTCTTGATGTATTTTTAATCATATCTTTTAGATTAATGATTGGGGTTTTGAATACTTTTATCCTTATTTGTTTAAATGCTCCCCATTCTTTGACCAGGTGTGCAAATGTTTCTTCACTGTTCTAGCAGATTGTACATCCTGGTTCTAGAATCATACGTAGTTTTTTATTTAAAAGCATTGTCATGGGGTGTATTCCATTCATCAATTTATAGATAGTTTTCATGTATTTTTGGGGTGTATAGATTCACTGAAAGTTTCTTCGAACTTTACTTACGACTTATGAAATATCAGTGTCAATATATATATAAACATGCACATTTGTATTATAACAAACATTTGACAGCAACTCAAATTAGTTATATTACAAAGTTTCATGGTCAAAAAAGTGAATAACAATTATTATGATAAAATGATTAATAAATTTACATATTGCCACATGTGTGTACACATACGTTTAATATATATGCATAATTAAATTATTCCAATTTATGAAATTAAAATGGATATTTAATAAAGTTTAATAAAGCAATATTAGTCTATATCTTTTATAATACTATCAAATATTTTGTAAATGAAATGTAATTTGAAAAACTATTATTGATAAAATAATAATTCACATAAGGTAAGGGAAGAGAAAACAATTAGTTTTAGTGTATGTAAATTAATTTCATTTGCAGAATTTGAGAAAATATATAGTATTTTGTGATTCTTGTGGATTTTCATATATAAATAAAAATTATAAGGCACTAAATTTTTTTAAAAAAGAACAATTTTTAAAAGTTAGTGATGATTTTTTTGCTTGATTTCTAATATCATTTATAAAATAATTTAAGGAAGGAAGAAAATATTTATCAAAAAAACATCTGAAAAAAATATATATTAAATCAAGTCATTAAATCTGGCTAAGGATGTTTTTGATAAACATTGATATAAAGAAGTAAATACTTGATTACATGCTAGGTATTAAAAACCAATATGTTGTAAGGTATAAATAGTTCTAATAAGAAAAATGGCAGAGGGATTTCATGAAGATAGGAGAAACTGCTGATTAAAAACACTCTTCCTCAGAATAGTTTTGGATAACTGTATCTTGCTATTTTAAAATATTTTTCAGTATTTCATCTCTTCAGCAACTATAATAACAGTATCTAACAAAAGTTTATTTACCACAAGTGGTTAGAAAACTTTAATGACATCAGTCAAAAGACCTGGAATTATGCAAATCCAGACAAATGCTGAAGTTTTCCAAAATACAGGATGTTGTCTGCTTTAATGCTGTAAAGTGAACTCTCTTGGAAGACTTACTGTATATTTCTAGAGGAATTCATCTACAGTATTTGCCATCACTGATGCTCTAAGAGGATAATAGCAAATAAGACATGATTGATAGACACTATTGGTAAAGATGTGTACATAAATACTAAAAATGTATCTGCAGAAAATCATGGTTTAAAACTTTTAAATTTGCAGACATTTAGTAAGATCTTATCTTTATATTTATCCACGAGGCTTTAAGTTTTAATATCGATAATCATTTTTTTTGCTTTCTAATATTTTCTATTGTATTTATTATATTTATCAGGGAGAGGTTGCAGAGTATAAGCAAAGATTTTATATTATATTTATTTATTGTAAATAAATTGTTAGCTTATTGTGAATCATTATTAAGCAATGTAATTCTTGTTTTGCTTTTTGAAATCATTCCAAACATATATAATTAATATCCATTAACCCTGAGAAGTCATGCAACCCACTGGACAGCATGCAGGAATAATGATAGAAATTTATATTGATGATGATCACCTGGATTAAGATTTAAAACAGGCAAAACTCTACATACAGTAGTGCCACTCAGTGCAAGCTAGAGTAATCAATGGACACCAGAAGGCTTGTGTTAGTTTTTAGCTTGTGGCTTTTGTCTGGGGATATTGGATAAGTAGGCACTAGATAGACATTTTATGCACAAGCCTTTTGGCATCCATTGATTGTCTGACTTGCACTGGGTGGCACTACTGTATGGAGAGTTTTGCCTGTTTTAATAACAATTATGAGCAAGCATAAGAAATGGTTATCATGTGGATTAAGATTTCCAGAAGTAAACTTTCTATTTAGAAATTTTGGCATTTTAAGATTCATTTTAAATTTAATCTAGAAAAAAATTACAAATACTTTTAGAATAATTATACTTAGTGTTATTAACTTTCATACTAATAGTTACATTAAATACAATATATATATATATGCGTGCGTGGTTTTGTTAACCCTTCTAATTATTTCTAATTATTTTTATTGGCTACATAATTATTTATATATTGACCTTGTTTCTATCCATTACAGTATTTAATTTATATAAAACAATTATCAGTAATGCAAAGTTCAACTTGTTTTATATCTAAATCACTAAATATCACATGATCATCTCTTTATGCTTCATTGATTACTCTGGCTTGCACTGAGTGGTGCTACTGTATGGAGAGTTTTGACCTGTTGTTTTATATCTGTTGACTAATTTGAAACGATTGTTTTTTATGGATTTAATATAATAAAGAATTAATAAATAATATTAAAGATAATCATAAGATTTAATATAATAATATTTGGAGCATTAATCTTTTTTTATGATGAAACACCTAAAACAAAAATGATAAAATCATAAATCAATATATGTCAAAATTCTCACGACAGTAAATTGTAAAAGGCTGAAGTCTCAAAACAGCTAAAAAGTTGCTATTTGTCAATATTATTTATGATAGCAATTTATTTTCAGTATAAAAGTTTGTGAATGAATGCATATATGAGTATATATATTAAAATGTTGTAAGAACTATTATATGAAAGCTGTAATGTAGGACTAAAGGTAAATACTAAAAAGGCTAATATGATCAATAACTTCCAAAAAAAAAAAAAAAAGAGAGAGAAAGAGAGAGAGAAAGAGAGAGAGGGGGGGGGGGGGGGGGGGGGGGGGGGGGGAATAAAAATTGATAATAATAAAATATAAAAAGTTAACAATTATAAATACCTCCGTCAATTTAATAATAAAACTTGAATGGAGAGCTTTTGATAAAAAGTAACTTAATATTAAAAGGTAATATGCTTGTGTGCTTAAAAGGAAAGTTTTTGATAAATGTATTTTAACAGTGTTTTCTATGAAACATGGCTTGAATATTTAATTTTTAAAAAGTGTAAAGATTGCATTCCATAGAGTAAAATAAAGAATATTTCTGTTGGGTTTAATAAGAATAGATTGAAAGCAAAACATAAGGGTGAAAAAGCAGACAGATATTATTGACATCATTAAAACAATTATGAAGCTGAAAGTTTGGAACGAACACTTTCATAATTAAAGTCTCAAACTGGATCTTAAGATATTGTCACAAGTTTTAAAAAGTTCACACATTAGATTTATAAATTGAATTTATATTAAGAAAAGAATATCTGTTGTAGATAGACAATATTTGAAAATAATGATATATTATAATCAGTAATACTTGTTATTAAGTTCTATCATGTTTTTATGCAATCTAAACAAAACTAATATATTGTAATAAAAAATAAGCATGTAAATATATATATTAAATAATCAGTAACTAATAACTATTTAAACAGATGATTCAAACACCAGGGTATAAAATAAAACTAAACACCCATATCTGCAATATTAAATGTAAGAAGTTTACAGAATTCTAATATTAATGAAGGTAGTATTTTAAATCTCTATTGATTACTCTGTCATTATAGTTAAATATATATTTATTTACATGCAAAACTATTAAATATAATAATTTTATTTATTATATCATAGCTCTGAAGAAAACTGCAGCATGGTCGAAATGTAAGATTGTATATGCATATATGTTCAATAACAGGTTTTTTTTTTGTTTAAAAATGTTCAAAGTAGAGTGGATAAATTGCATTTATACAATATATTACAACAAGATAAAGGAAGTAGTTAATTTGGTAATACAATAATTTTATTTGAATAAAAAAGTATACCTTTAAGTTGATAATCAAATAAAAAAGGTAGCTTCCAAGTATTACATTCAGGAATGTTTTAAATTTAATATTCTTTTATGTATAAATGTTTATAATTACTTATAACTTATATATAGTTTTTTTTCCATATTTGTAAACAACGCAAGCATATATAATTATGTGTCCATACAACCTTTATTATATTTCTTTTACATATGCTGCTACATTAAAGCAATTACTAATATGAGATGAGGCAAAAAATAAATGACTTTTATTTATAACCAATAAATATTTATTTATTACAAATATTTATTAAATCTTTGTGTACAAATTAATCAAAAGTATTTAATAAAATAAAAACATATAACAATAATTGATGATAATAAAGTGGTTACCTTATAAAAATTTTCTTTATTATCTACACAAGAGCAATTCATTTATTTATTGCTTAAAAGTTTCAGTTTATAATTAATTAATTGTGCATGTGAATGAAGGTTTGCTCATAAAAGAAATTGAAGTGTAATAACTACTCTTTCCTATTGCATTGCCAAATGTATACCATATAATACCCAATTGTCCAATCACTTTACTACTTTTACAATGCTTTATTTTCCATCTTTTTTCTATAGTTTCAATTGACCCAGCAATCTTCTTCATAATGTTATATCTCCTAATCTCAACTTTTACAATTTTAAATTTTATTGGATGACCATCCACATTGTATTCTTTTTTTTCTATATGTTAAATGCCTTGACTAAAAAGTGAACTCGGACTAGCTGCTTGGAAGGCAGCTATGCTAATCACTAGGCCACCAACGCTTGATTGTAAAAGTTGAGATTAGGAGATATAACATTCTGAAGGAGATTGCTGGGGCAATTGTAACTGTAAACTATAGAAAAAAGATGGAAAATAAAGCATTGTAAAAGTAGTAAAGTGATTGGACAATTGAGTATTATATGGTAAAAAAAAGTGAAGTAAACAAATAAGAAAGATATAATTATTGCTGCACTTTTCCAAACAATTTCCCTTTACTCTTATGTAAGTTTCAGACACTTGCTAGATGAGCAGAAAAATGGTATATAAGAAACTAGTATTTCTATTACTTTCATTAAATATTACACATATACTTCTTAATCATTCTGCATAATAATTCAAATTTTCTACAAATTATGGTATGATCATTTATGATGATGCATTTTATCAAAATCCAAATGATATAACTATGTTGTGCATCTTCACTAGCTATATGATGGTATAGAAATAGCTTATCTCTTCATCTCAAATAATAACAAATGATAATATGAGATTAAGATAATACATTAAATAAAATAAACCTTGAAGAACAACTATTTCAAAAGACACCAGGGCTCTAATAAATGCACTTTAGAAAAAATTTGCATTATTAAGCAGCAAACAATTGTCAAACATTGATGATCTAGTGGTTAGCACAGCCGCCTGCCAAGCAGCTGGACTGGGTTTGATTCCCAGTCAACACATTTTTCATATAAAAAAGAACAAAACAAAACAACTTAGTTATTATAAAGTAGCTTTTTTGTATAAAAATTTACATTTGCACCCCATTTTTAATCATAAAATAGCAATTTACTACATACTTATGTGATAACATATTGCATTAATTTTTTAAGCAGCCAATTTTAGTTTAGGGAGTTATATTATAGATATCTAATGTTTTATTTCCTCTTAAAATATGACATTTATTTCTTCAGAAACTTACATTAAGCAACAAAATATTTATTTTATAAATTCATTCAAAATTAATACTAAATAACACATACAGCCAACAATGAGGAGAGATAATATTAAGTATTAACAAAAAATATGTTTTTAATACTTTTTTTTAACTAGAATTACTTTTAAAATTTGATCTTGAATAAAAACATGTATAAAGAAAAATTTCAAGATAATTTATTATCATGTAGATATATATTAATATAAGTCATAGACCATTACATTATCTGATATGCCCATAGCAGCACATACTAGTATTTAATCTACATCAAACATAGGTATGAGTTATATGTATATGTCTAATCATAATATCTACTTTAAAGATAAACTAATCAACATATTTTAAACATAAGATTTTAATATTGTAAAATTATTAATTATAAACATTTGTAATTATTTTACAATAATAAAATAAAAAATTAATTATCTTTATTGCTCAAGAATTCGTAAAGATGTTTGAACATGAGAACTACCTGTTAAGGAAGTGATTTGAAGATCTTATGCTCCTTAATCCGAAACACTGCACCACCAAAACATGCAGGATATATACAATAATGGCTACAAAGATGTTAAATACTGATTTATTTAATTATAAATAAACAATTACATCTTGAATTGAGTTTTAAAATTTATATCTGAACAAGAAACAATCTTTAATTTAGTAAATGATTAATAATAGTCATTATTGTATTTATCTAAAGTGGATGGTGTCAAAGATGTGAGTAGAGTTAATTTGACACTTATAATTCAAGATGTAATTATTTAATATAGATAAATATTTTTCATATAATAAAGATATATATGAGAGGTAATGACCTGGATCAACTGATGAGTGCTGGTTCAGTACAAAATGCATTTTGGGATCATTTGTCTTTTATTGTATCTTTATTTATATGAATTTAAAAGAATATGTGGTAATATTGAGATTATTTAATATATTTATAAATAAATATTCCATTTTTATTTTTAGTTGTTTCTGTTAAAAAGTAAAGTAAAACTTCTAAATAAAGATAGTGATTTTCTATTTTTATTGGATGTCTATTTCAAAAACAAAAATGAATCTGTACTCATTCAGCACTAAAATATTTCTGATTTGTATTGGATAATAAAATTTTATAGTGGAACTACAAAAGCACAAAAATTTCCATTTTTTACTTATTTAATTAATTAAATATTGTGATAGAATAGTTCAGATAAAGTTATTTTCAAAATATTCTGGAGGTTTCACAAATGCCCAGAGACCAATATATATATTGCACTCTTTTAATGGGGTTAATTAGGCTGATTGAGTATATAAAAATGTATATTATTATAGTCCAAAATTTTAAATTTCAGAAATATAACTTGCACAAATAATTTAATATAGAAGACTTAAGGAGAGAATTCAGTGGGAATAATGAATACACATCTTTTATTTGTAATTATTTTTTTAATAGTTATGTAATTTTAATATAAGTGATTTTAATATATCCAAACCAATTTATCTATATAAATATTTTAGATTTGAGCAAAAGTTACAATAAGAAGAAATTCAATCTTAGTATTTTATATTACAGTGAATATTTTATTTTTTTGCACTGAATTCTAATAAATAAATAAATAAATGTAAAATAATTTATTTTCTATAAAATAATGATATATTTTTAAAGATAATAATAATAATAATAATAATAATGATGATGATGATGATGATAATAATAATTTAGGAATAAATATTGTTATTAAAATATTTAAGTTTATATTAATTAAAAAGATAATGTATTTTAAATTTTAATTTAAAATTGTTTAAACTTTATCAGTTTTAAAAATATTTATTGACTTTATTATTATTATTAAATTGTAAACAGCAAATTAATTGTTCAAAAAACTGCTAGTTAATTTTCAATTAATTGACTAATGAAATGTAATTAATTGGTTTTTTGGATGCCATTGTGTATGATCATATATAAAGAAAAGAACAGGCAAACTAGGGGAAGAAAGGAGAAAAAGAAAAAATGAGAAATATAAATCACAAAATAAAATGAACCATTGTTTTATGTAAATGTTTGTAAAAATTATAAAATTTAATATTGGTAATATAAGTTATATAGGTCATGTGATATATGACTAATTTTTACTATAAAATTTAATATATTTTATTTTAATAAACTAAAGATCAGCATTTCAAGCTAATGTACATGTGCTTTTTTTATGAATGTTAATAATAAATGAATACTTTCATTTTCAACACAAGATAAAGTCTTTGCAAAATAATGAATCCACCTATTCTTTCAACCCAAATGCTTATGTATGGGCAAATATTAAGCACTGGAAATGAAAGTGTGAAGATAAACCAATCACTTTAAATTACTCTTTACCATGTCTGAATGAATGATGCCTATGAAATTTTCTAGAATTTATGACATGTCATTCTTAAATGAAACTAAACATATGCAAATGAGATATTTATTTATATAGTGCAATACGTTCTTGTTGTTGCAACTGTTATTACTATATGTTTATTCATATAGTATACGAACATGGATGGGCTGCTCACCAACACACATTAGCCAGCGTGGTGAGTTTATTGGCTTTTTACCTCTGAGTTTAAGATCAAGAAACACCATGGTCTTTCTTCTCAGTGCCTGATAAGGCAGAATGAATGTTTGTGTAAATGATAAAGATTTTTCCCAATTATACAATTATGACAGACAAAAATAAAGCATGGCCCTTAATCCCAGGAGGCTGTAAAGTCACCAACCAAGGCAGCGGTTGGTGGCCAAAGGCGGAGGGTGCTAAAAATATCCTGGAGGCGGACCCAGGCTGCCATTTGATGATGACTTTTTATTTAGGTACTTACAACTGCAGATCACTTTCAAGTGAAGGAAGATTGCAAGAATTAGAAGAAGAACTCTCTTATATTAAATGGGATATTATTGGACTTTGTGAAGTTAGAAGAAAAGGTGAAGAGACAATTGATTTAAAAAGTGGACATATGCTCTATTATAAAGGCACAAATATTGGAAATACAAGTGGAGTAGGATTCATTATAAATAAAAAGTGGAAGAACAATATTGTGGAGATTGATGGTGTATCAGACAGAGTGGCAAGATTAGTTATACAACTTAATAGCAGATATCAAATGCAGATAATTCAGGTTTATGCCCCAACAAGTTCTCACAGTGATGAAGTAGTAGAAGATTTTTATATGGATGTACAAAAGGCTTTTGATCAGAGTAAACAACATTTAAAAATTGTTATGGGAGATTTTAATGCTAGAATTGGTAAACAAATGAAAGATGAAAGTGTTGTAGGTAATTTTGGTTATGGTAATAGAAATGAGAGAGGACATAGACTTGTGGAGTTTGCAGAGAAGGAAAAACTTTATATTATGAATTATTTTTTTGAGAAAAATGTTAGAAGGAA
This sequence comes from Epiperipatus broadwayi, assembly GCA_028023455.1. NCBI lineage: Eukaryota > Metazoa > Onychophora > Udeonychophora > Euonychophora > Peripatidae > Epiperipatus > Epiperipatus broadwayi. The sequence continues at coordinate 125,554 of JAQFVV010006593.1, read as the reverse complement.
ATGGACATGGAAGCATCCAAATGAAGGTACAGCAGAATTGGATTATATTTTGACTAACAGGAAATACATATTTCAAGATTGTAATGTTCTTAATAAATTTAACACAGGAAGTGATCATCGATTAGTAAGGGGTAAGATACATGTTAATGTAAAACTAGAGAGACAAAAATTATTAAGAAAAACTATATTTACAGTTGATATTCCTAATCTTCAGAAACATTCTAATGAATTTAAATTAGAACTTACAAATCGGTTTCAAGTATTAGTAGATTTTGAACATGATTCAGATTTGAATGAAATTAATATGAAAATAACTGATACACTTTTAAAAACTGCAACAAAGATAGCTGGTAGAAAAAAAGCAGTAATTGACTAATAAAATTTCTACTGAGACTAGAGAACTTATGAAGAAAAGAAAGAATATGAAGATATGCAAGAATGATGCATTAAAAAGAATTGAATATCTCGAATTTTGTAAAATGGTGCGGAAAAGAGTTGAAAATGATATAAGAAAGTATAACTGTGAACTAGCAAGAAAAGCTGTAGAAGAAAATAAAAGTCTTAAGAATGTAAAACAACATTTTGGTATTGGTAGGAAATTTATATCTGCAATAAGGAAAAAAGATGGAATTATTACTAAAAAGAGGGATTAACATTATGAAATTGGTAGAAGATTTTTATCAAGAATTATATAGTAATAAAGAACAAGTACCTCCTATATCTATTACATCTTCCGAATTGCCCAGAATTTTAAATGAAGAAGTGAGAAATGCAATTAAATGTATGAAAAAAGGAAAGGCTCCAGGTAATGATGGAATTATAATTGATATATTAAAAGAAGCAGGTGAAGAAACAGAAAAAATATTAGCAAAGTTATATGCCAAATGTCTAAATGATAAAGATGTACCGGATGATTGGAAGAATGCAGTAATAATATTAATATTTAAAAAAGGTGATAAAGAAGATATTAGAAATTACAGATCTATCAGCCTTTTATCAGTTTTATATAAAATTTTTACCAAGATAATTACAACTCGTCTACAGAGAACCTTGGATTTTTACCAACCAAGAGAACAAGCTGGATTTAAAAGTGGTTTTAGTACAGTAGATCATATTCAAGTATCGAGAGAAGTTATAGAAAGGACAAATGAATATGAGTTGTCATTATGTTTTGGATTTGTAGATTATGAAAAGGCATTTGATTCTATAAACATTTCTTCAGTGATTAAAGCATTGGATCATCAATGTATAGATCCAGGATATTGTCATATTTTAAAGAATATTTATAAAAATGCAACAGCAACAATTAGATTACATAATGATACTGGGAAAGTCAACATTGAGAAAGGTGTAAGACAAGGTGACTCCATATCTCCAAAACTTTTTACAGCAGTGCTGCAAGAAGTATTTTGTGGATTAAAATGGGAAACTAAAGGAGTGAAAGTAAATGGAGATTATTTAAGTCATTTAGATTTCACAGATGATGTAGTTGTTTTTGCAAATAATGCTTCCGAGCTGCAGGAAATGTTGCAGGAGTTATCAGATGAAAGTAGGAAAGTAGGACTAAAGATAAATGTTAAAAAGACTAAAGTAATGTTTAATCTATTTGCTCAAAATATGAAAATAAAGATTGATTATGATGAATTAGAAGAAGTTAAGAGTTACAAATACCTTGGTCAGATTATTAATACAGATGGAAACATAATAGAGGAAATTAATCATAGAATTAAACTTGGTTGGAGTGCTTTTGGTAGAAATAACTTGATATTAAAAGGAAATATGCCTATGTGTTTGAAAAGAAAGGTTTTTAACAAATGTGTTTTACCAGTTCTTACTTATGGATCTGAGACTTGGACACTTAATAGAAGATCAATACAGAGACTTCAGACCACTCAAAGAAGTATGGAGAGATGTATGTTGGGAGTAACAAGAAGAGATCGAAAACGCAATGTATGGGTAAGAGAACAAACAGGTGTTACTGACCTCATTGAAAAAATTAAAAGATTGAAGTGGAGTTGGGCTGGACATATTGCTAGAAGAGATGATAATAGATGGACAATTGAAATTTTAAACTGGATTCCAAGAGATTGTAAAAGACCCAGAAGGAGACCACATGTAAGATGGATGGATGAAATAAGAAAATGTGTAGGGGTGATGTGGAGAAGAGAAGCTAAAGATCGGAGAAGATGGATTAAACTTGGAGAGACCTTCATCCTGCAGTGGATTGATAATGGTTGATAATGATGATGATGATGATATAAATTGTAATAAACTAAAGATCAGCATTTCAAACTAATGTACATGAAATGGAAATGAAAGTATTCATTTATTATTAACATTCATAAAAAAGCACATGCACATTAGCTTGAAATGCTGATCTTTAGTTTATTACAATTTATATACATCATACTATATAAATAAATATCTCATTTACATATGTTTAGTTTCATTTAAGAATGACGTGTCATAAATTCTAGAAAATTTCATAGGTGTCATTCATTCAGACATGATAAATAGTAATTTAAAGTGATTGGTTTATCTTCACGCTTTCATTTCCAGTGCTTAAGATTTTCCCATACTTAAGCATTTGCGTTGAAAGAATAGGTGGATTCATTCTTTCGCAAAGACTTTATCTTGTGTTGGAAATAAAAGTATTCATTTATTATTAACATTCATAAAAAATGTGCATGTACATTAGCTTGAAATGCTGATCCTTAGTTTATTACAATTTACATACATCGTGCTATATAAATAAATATCTCATTTATATATTTTATTTTGTAAACAGTAAAAATAAGTAAATTAATCTTGCTGAAATGACTATAATATTTTTAACAGTAGTTTAAAAATGATGGAGTAAGTTAGTTTCTTCGTTTGTGATACAATGTCAGTCTCAAATTTCAATTCACAATTAAAAATCCTATTGAAGAATAAAGATAAATTATTATTATTAATGATTGGAAAAACCATGAAGAATAAGGATTCTCAACTTCAATTAATTAAAAGGTGTAAATACTGTTACGTAAGGAAATATGTTTTGTTTATCTTTACTTTGTTAATTAATTTAAATAATAACTTAATTATGAAGAGGAACAAAAATAAATACAAAAAGATAATTTATATAAAATAATTAAATTATTGAATTTTAAAAAAGTGTATTAATGAAAATTAGATGTCAAATGAAAATAGTTATCTTTTAAATTAAATTAACTTGTATTATTCAAATTATCTTTATAAAACTATAAACAACAATAGACATTCATTGTATATTTAATAATTAAGGAATATTAAGTAAATGAATATGATAATAAATATTTATTATAGATTATATTAAATAAAAGCTTATTTCAAAAAAGAACACTTTGTGAAGCAAATAAGATTATCTTATAACATAAAGTACTAAAGGAATAAAAATTTTGTAAGAAAAGTTATTAATTTTTATTATAACAAATTTTGATAAAATAATATATTGCCAGATAATAGAGTTAAGTGAACTTATTTATATTTATTTCAGAAAGAAATAATTATTAAATAAAATATAATAATGAGGAGAAAAAGTGGAAGTAGGAATGACATATAAATTAATACTATGGATAGTAAAGTTTAATAGTGGAAATATTAATACTCAAATGTATATTGAATTAATTATTCAACTATAGTTTTATTAAATTTTTATGATAGTTATTCATATTTAATATTAGAATGTACTCATATCAGAAAGCTTAAACAAAGATGCATTGAATTTTTAAAGAGTTTTACCAAATTATTGTTATTAGTGAATTTTAATGTTTTACACATGATCCTAGAAGCTGCTGGCAAGTGGAGAAATAAAATTAGCTGTAAAGAGCTGTAAAGCACCATGCTGAAGACTATAAGAATGCAGAACTAGGAGGAAGACTAAGAAAAGAAAAAATATTTTTTCTTTAATTATTGTTATTAATATTAATGTGAATGTAATATTAGATGTTAGGCTTAGTGATAAGGTAATAATATTAGATGTATTTGATTTGGATATTTGGATATATTAATATATTTTATATGTTTAATGTATTTTTTAATAAATGATGATAATAAGACATGCTTAGAAAATTAATATAATGTATGCTAGTGTTGAGAAAAAGAGAATATGGGTAAGACAATACTTTATAGTTATATTATAAGGTAATATTATTTAAATTAATTTAATAATGTTTCAATATAAAGTATAGTTAATGAGTAAATTGATGTTATTATGATAAATCAAGAGATGGAATTTATGGAAATAAAAATACCTGTGCTATCTAAATCTCAAATAAAAATAGGAATATGTGCAAGAGAATAGCAAAAGGAGCAAAATAGTTATGATCTTGATTGTCTGTGATAAAAAGTATAATGTTGACATTTGTTATAAGACATGATTTAATTTGTAATATAATTGTTAATATTGTAGAATATTTGAGTGGAAGATCAGAATTTGATATTACTTGTGACGTAACTTATGGTCATTGATGCTAAAAATATATAGCATAATAAGATAAGTTATAATTCCAGGATAAGATGAAATAACATTCTGAAGAAGTGATTAAAATATTATATTGGTTTGATCTATGTGAATCCCATATATGTATTTTAGTATGAAGAGATGAGAGGAATTTTCATAAGACATGAATGTTATTTTCCAAAGGAGCTTAATAGATAAGCTTGGATATTAGAGTAGAATTCATTAATATAAAAACGACTATTTGCTAAATTATAGCATTCCATTATGAAAGAAGACCTTCATTCCTATATTTAGAGATAATTGTTTATTAAAAATCAGTTTCTTATCTATAGAGTTTTAGATATGGTAAAGAAAGATATATAATGAATATCATATGTAGACTAGTTATTCTTTAGAAATATTATAGTTTCCTTCCTAGGTAGTAGAAGATTGGTTTTAAAATAATAATAAATGCAAAACAAATATTTTAGTAGTGAAGTAAAATCTAACTGATTTAATGCTAAAAGATAAAATATGAGATCAAAACTAAGAATAAAAAAGTGAATGAAAAGAAGTAAAGAGTGAACAGGATAAATGACCATTTATTAATAAGGGATCTTGATTCAATTAATTAATTTAATATTATTCCAGTATTATATTGAAAATTATAACAATGTAAACCAACATTTTATATGTAAATTTTACAAATAGAATTTATGCAGATTTACATTATGAAAGGTAATAAAGTATTATATCTTCATGTAAATATTGGATGGCAAAATTAATTATCAACATGCCAAAAATATATACATGTTATTAATAGTGAATTTGATATTTGAGGAATAAAATAATTATATAATATAAATGTACATTTATTTAATTTATTTTTCAATGTAAATAATTGTACATATAATTTAATTATTTCATATGTATTTTAGAGTTTAACTATGTCATTTAATATTTGATAAATTATTATTTATTATTAATATTGTTAAAATAAACAGTTATTTTGACATAAATCTTAGCCTGGTGTCTTTATTTTCACTCAGAATTATTTTTATCATAAAGTCATATCAAAACGCATAAATTATATAAAATGATTACAATCAAAAATATAATTATTGGATAATTTGTGCATAAGATGTAAAAAAAATAAAACTTGATAAATTTATAAGTCATTACTTGAAAATATAATTATTTAGGAAATGTTATTTAATAATATTATCTAAATAGAATATTCACTGAAAGTCATAATATTTTAAGTCACATTAGTATTATTATTATTATCATTATTTAATATAAGTAAAATTTATTTTTAGATGAAATTTTAAAATATTATATCAAAAAAGGATTTTCTTGAGAGAATATATTTCAAGGCTCTTATTTTTAAAAGTTGTAATTAAAAAAAGAATAAATTTGCTAATCAAATTAAGTAATATTTACTGAGGCTATAACCTCGATAATATGCGTATAAAATGCGATAGTAGCGACCTCTTCCATAGCGTAAGCTTGTGGTTAAAACACCTGTAGAGGTCCCTACTATCGCATTTTATACGCATATTATCGAGATTATAGCCTCAGTAAATATTACTTACGTAATCAATGTGCGTTTAATAAATTTATAATTACAACTTTAATCAAATTAAGGTAGTGGAGTGAAAAGGAGAGGATATTATAATTGTACAGTAAAGCTTTTGATTATAGTAAAATTATTATTCTGTTTTTTAATTAATATTTGTATTATGAAGATATTAGATATCTAAGTGCAATTAAATTATTTAATTGAAAGTAAGGTAGAAAATAGTAAATGTTAACCTTATGGTATTATTATTATTAGAGTTATATTAATTTTAAGTATAAAATTTAATTTATGTTTCTAACGTTAGGTGTGATTATTATTGAAATAATTGGATCTTAGTAAAATCCCTCCTATTATCCAATTATCTTACTGTTAGTGATTGTTATTATATTATAAGAGAATAATTATTATCCTTGAGATACTCATAAATGGTAGCAGTAATTATTACAAGGTATTTTAGTATGCATTTAATTTCACTATTTTTATATATAGTGTATTAAATAAGTGAAGGGTAAAATAATCATCATTTTTTAATGAAAGATTATGTTAATCATTGTCTGTTGTGGGAATTTGCCTAATGATGATCTTAGGATAATAGTTGGAAAATTTCTACAATAGTAATGCCATTGAGGAGAATATTCTATATACCTCTCAATATTAAAACAGGCAAAACTCTCTATATATATTGCCACTCAGTGCAAGCCAGAGTAATCAATGGATTGCCAGAAGGCAATACGTATAGAGAGTTTTGTTTGTTTTAATAACAGTTAAGAGCAAGCATAAGAAATGGTGATCATGTGATGTTTATTACCTCTCAATGTTAAAACAAACATATTTGTGACCGTGTCTTAAGTCTACTTTAAATTTTTATGTATTAAAGGTTTCTAGTTAATTAGTGAGTCTCATAAAGTGGTCTTTCTATATGTTATATACTTTAATGTTTGAGCTGAGCTAAGAATAGGATTGAAGTGGAAGGAAGAGAAAGTTACAATATATATTATCCCAACATATTCTAACAATATTATATTAAGACGGGGTGACTTGTCATCTATTAATTTTAGATATATCAGTGTTCCAAAATAAAAATTTTCACAGCATCAATTATATGAATATATTAAACACTTCAGAATTAAACATTTTTTTCATATACATAAAAATAATTTCATTTTCATTTAATAAATTTTGAATATAAACTTAGCTATTGTTGGGGAAATAAATAATTTATTTTTATTAATGAAAACACAATATATTTAAATATTCTATTTTCTAGTTTGTTTTTATAATAGTTAATATTTATAACATTCTTTAATTGTATGATTTTTTTTTTTAGTGGAAGTATAGTTATTCACACACATATGCTTGCATGTCTTTCAATTCCGAATAAGTTGTGTAAAGTGTTAAGTGTTAAAAAATGATACTAATTGGTTTAATTCTATTTATTTTTATTTATTTATAAAACTAAGCTTACCACGAAATATTTACTTTTTTAAATAAAAAAAGTGAAACAAAATCTTATTTACTTCATTATCATTATTTAAATTTCTATAATATTGGAATTGGCTTCATTGATTATATTAATCCTATTGTACTGTTACTATCTGCATAGATCTTCTTAATCGTCCCATTCTTGTATAATCTCTCATTAATCGTTATTATAAGCCTAACACATTAGTGATATCTAATAAGTAGTCATTCATAAACGCAATAAAATACACTCTTATCTCGATTAGAAAAGACAATTAGTTCTCCCCAAAATTCATCAGAATTGGTTACCCAAAATTCATCATATAGCAAGATCCTATTAAAAGCAAGGGATCATAATGTTTGTTTATGGGAGAAAATTTAGTTTATCTCAGTAGATAAAAATTATATCAGTGTATTAATAAGCAACTTAACTTACTATATATAGTGATTAAAAACGCTAATGTACAATATATAAGTAAAGTGTGCTATGAATGTACTATGCAAGTATGCACTTAAATATGTAGTAAACCATTAAACATCACATGATAATGTATGTAAGTAAAATAACGCAACTTAAATTTAAGTAAAAGGCAAAAAAATTCACTTAGCTTAAAGTTATTATTTTTTGTAATCCATTCATTCAGCACTTATTGTTTTCTGAATCATCAGTTATTTATTTTAAAGATCTGTCATTGTCTTTTAAGCCTCTTGATGACTTTGATTTTTTTTTAGGTACACTGGGTGTTAATGTCTGAGGATCTCTAGTGAAAAAGGTAAAAATGAATGGTTGACTTGCTTCTTTGATGTTCTTTTCCTATAACATATCATAAGGTCTCATCCATTGACATAAGACATTTTTAGATTTGATGGAGTATTTCAGAATCAAATTCTACAAAAATTCTGTGCATGGACTCAGGATACAAAATCAGTTCCTTCAGTGTTTTGATGTCCAGGTTCTTCTCAACTGAATTGATGATTTTCTTTACTTCCTTTTCTTATTCCATTTGCATTGATTCATTATTAGTTAATTCTTTTATGTGTGATTGCAAAAGCTCTTTAATATTTTCATTGTCAATTTCTTATTAGCATCCTTATCCAAAGTATTGAAAAAATTCTGCACTAATAGATAAGTTAATGCATCTTGAAGATTGTGATTCTTTGATGTACATTGAAGAAGTGATGTGATATTTGATGGTATTAGTTGCATCTATGATTCCAGTTAAAACACATGTAATCAATATTCCTAGGGGGAAAATGTTTGGCTTCACTATGAAAATGTACAGAAAAATGGATCAAGTTGAGAGAGAGTAAGCTCAATTTTTTATGTCCTTCTGCAAAATTATTAATCATTGTGCTGAAAAAAAATCTATACTGAAATTGTAATTTTTTTAAATTCACAGTCTTATATTATTTATGTTAAATTATTTAAAATTAAAAAAGCAATGTTTAATAATATCTCATTATTTGCACTGTTGTAATTCTAATGACTTATTATTCATCAACATTATAAAAGCCAATTTATAGAAGTAATCATTATTACAACCTAATTGTGCAGTTTAATTTTGGGAAAAAATTCTTACATATTAAAAAAAGAAAAAATGTATGTAATATATTCTGTGCTTGCATATTGTAATACATACCTAAGTCATTTTTTACATGATGTATTTTGTAGGTCTAAATAAACAACACTTTATATATGAACTTGCTACCTATAGTCTTTTTTATGGCATCTGATATCACATTTGATTACACATGGTAGTCATTTTTTTGAAATAATTTTGTAACTTTTTAAATACTGCAGTACATTGTATTGACAAAAATATGGGCCATTTAAATAAAAATTAAAGGCAGTAACCCTCTTGTAAGACAGCATTTTCTGACATTTTTCTTTGTCTCACACATCAATGTAAAATATATGATATTATTATTATTATTTATCAGAAAATAATAAATTTGACTTCATTTGATAGATATTTTTGTTTACTACTGAAATAAATTTTTAGTGTTCACATTTTGTTTCTGTAAATATTAAAAAAATGAGATCATAATTAAAACAAAAAGTTTACACATCATCATTTCTAGAAAGATTATTTTTAATTTACAAACTCAAAATATTTCTTATTATTTTTAAAAATCCCAAATGGATATTTATTTAGTTCTCTTATATCTAACAAATTATGCTTTAAAAGTTTAATTTTTTTGAATATTTATTACAAAATTGTGATATTTTCATACTTGTAAGTATAAGTAGATTTTTTACATAAAAGCTAATCTTGTAAATTGCTTCAGGCCATGGTTACATTCACTGCTAATATAACATTATATTTTTGAAAATAAAGTATTTCTAAATCAAAATAAGTTATTAAAAATTTATATTTTTTGATATCTAATAAATATAGTGTAAATTATTGTAAAAAAATCTAAAACCATAATAAATGTGCAAATAAACACATTTTTGGTCATTGGAAATATTTTCTTTAAACAATGTCATAAAATGCTGAATGTTTTACAGCCTTGGCAACAAACAATGGTTGAACAGGTCAGGGTGGGACTTGTTAGAGTGGGGATTTTGAATTTCCCACCTTCTACCATAATTTTTTAGCAATTTTTTTGTAGTAAAATTTACTATTTACATGCATTTTAACACATAATACTTATGGAAAAATTCATCAGGACTTGGATTGGCCAAAAGGCAAGATTCTGTCATCCCAAAGTATAATTGGGTTAAACTTTTCCAATTTATTTGTATCACATTTTCATCATATAAATTTAGTATTAAATGCATAAAATCATCTTCCTTTTTTTTTGTTAATAAGCAATTTTGATTTGATGAAAATTAACATTCATAAAAGGTTTAATTTAAAATCATTCAACTGAGTATTTTAGCTAATACATAATACTACACAATTTAAAATTAATTGTTAATAATATACATCCAAAATTTATTTTTAGTTTTATGCTGAATGAAATTTGTATTTTTTTGCTACTATAAGTTTTGAAATTACTATAACTTTATCATTGCCTTACATATGTCTCAAAGTAATTATAAGATTATAATTTAAAATCTTTCAAATAAATAGTTTTTAATTTACATGTAGTAATTTTAACCATATAAAGTAGACTATCTGTTACATAATTTATGAAATGATTTTCTTCTCTCACCTTTTTTTTTACTAAAAATACTTTCAATTAACAAAATAGGAATTTTAATTTGACTGAAAAGTTTTAATTCATAATTAATAGATTAAATATTTTAGATAATATAGTATATAATTTAAAATTAATTATTAATAGTACAATATATGACTTAAATTTATTTTCAGTTTTACATTGAATAAAATTTGTATTTCTTTTTTTAACACTGTGTCTTTTTACACTTGCAATAATTTTATATAGAACAGTTCTGAAAGGCTTGCATATCTCTGAAACAAATTATGCTATTATGATTTAAAATTAAGCTAATACTGTACAGTAAATGATATTTTACACTTATATTTAGTGATTTTGATTGCATAAAACCCTAAATCATTTTTGTTTTTCAAAACTTGCAATTACAGTAACTAAATTTTATAATTATTGTATAATGATCATAATTTTTGCCACAAATAAAATACAATTAATAAGAAATTTAATCTGTAAAAGCAAATGAATATATAGTTTTTAAGCTAATACCCACTTCTTAATATATAGTATCAATATATTTGGTTGTTAAAGTCATCAAAATAGATTTTTGAAGCATTTTTAAAAATATTTATAGTCATTAAACTCTACTTTAGATATATCATTAATGAACATATTGATTGTATTTTAAAGATTCAGGATAAAAATTAAATAATGTACTGTACATTAATCATATTTTAATTTTATAATCAAAATATTGTAATATTGTTTACTGAACTACACCTAATGAATAAACTCTATTGTACAATTTTAGCAATAAATGTTGCCATTTTTCTTTTGGATAACATTACACTATGCTCTGATGTCATCAATCTTACAACACAACCACCTAAAACAATTGAAATTTTTTTGTACAATTGTTATAGTGAACAATTAGTTGTAAATCAAAATAGGGTATACAAATTGATGAAGATTACTATGGTGAATCTTCATATAAAGGTGTGCACTAAGTGGGATGTAGGTGTATTTGCAATTTTTAATTTGATTAAATAGCAGATGGCTCCATCTGCCTCATTATTAAAAAAAGCATTTTAAACTTAAGATACAGGTCTATATGGAAGTTTTTAACATTTCTCAGTAACTATGCAAAACTTTCAAATGAATCTATGGCTTTAAAGTCATTTAAATATTGGGTTATGGTCATTATTTTTTAATTAAAATTATTAGAATGAGATAATTTCCTTAAAGTCATTTCCAAAATAGTTTTGAACATTTCACAAATAGCAGTGCCAATCTTTTCCCCCACACTTATTGAATCTCCACTTATTACGTACTATGTAAACAGTGATTGATATGAATTCTATATATCAGATGAGAGCATTCCAAAATAAAATTTTCTATAGCATTTCTCCGTGCACATGTAAATATTTTAGAATTAAATATTATTTTAGAAAATAAAAACAATAATTTTATATTTATGTAATTAGAAAATATTTTTTAATAAATTTAAACATAAATTTAATTATTGTTTATAAAATAAATAAATACATTGTTTTTATTAAAATAAACATAACAGATTAGAACAATCTATTTTCTAGTTTGCTATAAAATATTTCATTTTATATTTACATTTTTTAATTGTACTGTAATTTTGTTTTAATGAATGTATAGTTTAATCACACACACACGCATATTTTTTATACCATATACATTATGTAATGTGCTACTCAAATGTAAATATATTTTATTAAAAATAGAAGATATTTTTCAACAATTAATTATTAATTTAACAAAATAAGAAATGCATTACTCTGGTTTCTTTTTATTTAATCTTGATTTATTTTTATCTTTAAAATTAAGCTCTTCTCAAGATGTCATGATATATACATTCTTAAATGCATAAAGTAAAACAAAATTACATATATAGTAAAATTTGTTATGATGTTACGTAATGATTGCATGTTCGATAAAAATGTTAATGATTGACTGAAATATTTTATGCTAATGTATTCTGTTGTAAATATATATATGACTGTAGAATGTATATGCATAATGATTAAAGATGATAGAGAGAGTTATAAATCTGTTAAATATGTGAGAATAAATGTGGTCATACTTTCAACTAAGATTTAAAGGGAATTTTATTGTCTCACAGCTATTATACTTTTTGTGTAAAATGATTTACATGACATTAAACTTGTTTTACAAAGTTAATTAATAAACCTTTTGAAAATTAATGTAAAAATACTTGAAGAATCATTAATTAAAGCCCAAACCGTTCAAAAATTGATAAACAACACATTGTGTAAAATACGAAGTTATCATTAATACATCTTGATTTAATCTATCTATATAACAATATCCTGTAGTGAAACTACCATTCATTCAAGAATCAAAAGAAAATGGATGCCAAAGCCATATTTGATTAATAGTTCCATATATGTAAATAGCTAGATGAACAATAGAAACTGAGGGAAGCAATGATATAAAATAAAGATGAAATAAGTAATTTTAAAAATAAATATTTAATAATTTTATAAAATAACTATTTACAAAAAATAATGATAAATAGGCATAATTTGGAATTATTTATTTCCAAAATTAAAAGATACTAATAAAATGATGATAATAATCATAAGAATTTATTCTAAAAGATGATAATCACAGAATAGAATTTAATCAATTTTAAGATGACTTGATAATAAGCGATAAGTTAAGACTGATTTCCATTCTGATTTAATTCTTTTGTTGTAGAATGTTTTTTTAAAACTTCCCTGTTATTAAAAAAAATAAAATAAAATAGAGCTTAAAAATTGAGTCATGTGATATATGATTTTTGACCCCCCCCCCCGCTGTTATCAGATTTGATTAGATTCCTAATTTTTTATTTAAACAAATTTCTCATTATTCGTTATTATATTTTCAAAAAATTTAAATTATTCGTTAGAAGTATATATTTACAACCAAATAATATTCTAAAAAATATTATTTCAATTTTGTGGATATAAAAAAAATCATATTAAAGTGAAATATGTGATAAGATTAGTAAGAGTTTATAAGTATTATTTTGGACAGCAATTGCTAAAATAGCCGAGAGGTCATCGCACCCGCCTTGCAAGCAAGTAGTTGGTTGCAGACGGGTGTGGGTTCGCGTCCTGGCCAATGCTATGACATATGAAAAAAAAAAAAAGACTTCTTTGAACTTACTTTCAAAAGCCTGAATAAATTATTGTTTAGACTACTTAAAGCTAATTGAAATTCTATTTAAAAGTTAATATTATATTTAAAGAATATTTATAAAAATGCAACAGCAACAATTAGATTACATAATGACACTGGGAAAGTCAACATTAAGAAAGGTGTAAGACAAGGTGATTCCATATCTCCAAAACTTTTTACAGCAGTGCTGCATGAAGTATTTTGTGGATTAAAATGGGAAACTAAAGGAGTGAAAGTAAATGGTGATTATTCAAGTCATTTAGATTTCGCAGATGATGTAGTTGTTTTTGCAAATAATGCTTCAGATCTGCAGGAAATGTTACAGGAATTATCAGATGAAAGTAGGAAAGTAGGACTAAAGATAAATGTTAAAAAGACTAAAGTAATGTTTAATCGATTTGCTCAAAATATGAAAATAAAGATTGATTATGATGAATTAGAAGAAGTTAACAGTTATAAATACCTTGTTCAGATTATTAATACAGATGGAAACATAATGGAGGAAATTAATCATAGAATTAAACTTGGTTGGAGTGCTTTTGGTAGAAATAACTTGATACTAAAAGGAAATATGCCTATGTGTTTGAAAAGGAAGGTTTTTAACAAATGTGTTTTACCAGTTCTTACTTATGGATCTGAGACTTGGACACTTAATAGAAGAGCAATTCAGAGACTTCAAACCACTCAAAGAAGTATGGAGAGATGTATGTTGGGAGTAACAAGAAGAGATCATAAACACAATGTATGGGTAAGAGAACAAACAGGTGTTATTGACCTCATTGAAAAAATTAAAAGATTGAAGTGGAGTTGGGCTGGACATATTGTTAGAAGAGATGATAATAGATTGACAATTGAAATTTTAAACTGGATTCCAAGAGATTGTAAAAGACCCAGAAAGAGACTACATGTGAGATGGATGGATGAAATAAGAAAGTGTGCAGGGGTGATGTGGAGAAGAGAAGCTAAAGATCGGAGAAGATGGATTAAACTTGGAGAAACCTTCATCCTGAAGTAGATTGATAATGGTTGATAATGATGATGATGATGATTATATTTATAATTTTAGAAAAATAACAAAAATTTCATAAGCCATGGTATAGATCAAAGTGTTATTTTCCAGCAAATTACACATTACGGATACAGATTATTGAGTTCTTTTTGGCTTGTCTTTTAAAATTAAATATTTTTTTAATAAAAATTCAAACTTAGATTATTTTTCTAAAAAATTAATATTATTTTGAATAAATGAATATAAATTTAAAAAAAAGCTATGGAAATTATATGTTTTCATTTTCAAAATCTAACAACAGAATAAATATGCTCAAAACCTATCACAAATACTTTAATGTGGAGACAATTAAACACTAACAATTATTAATATTATGGAAATTTCATCACCATATTTGTATTAGAAAAATCTCTATAAAATGTTAACATATTCAGACATTTTTTAAAATTAATAAATATCAACATACATTATTCCTAATTTTTGCTATAAAATGACTGAAAACTAAGAAATTAGTGCTAAAAATATCCACAAGAGAGTTACTAAAAACTGCATCACAATAATCCTCTCTAGAGTCTGACTATAAATAGCAATTGAGTGGTTAAAATTAACAAAGTTATAAAAATATAAGCATATCAATTACCACATTAATGTGCTATGAGATATTAGATCATAATCCATGTTTTCCCCACTCAATTCAAAATCAGTAAACATTTAACAGTTTTTAACAATTCAATATAAAAGGAAGTATATGTATATAAATATAGATGTGTGTGTAATGGGATATAATAATAACAAATGAGAATAAAAATATATATGCCAGTTATTCAAGTTTATATTTCAAATATGCAATATGTTGTCATAAGCCAATCTTCCAAGCAAATATTTAAATGAAACAATATGTTGGATTTTATCAAAACATAATACATAATATTATTTTAATTTGTGAAGCACAGATAGTTGAAAATTGAAATAAATTGAGATACTGCCTAATCTCTATACACTAGTTATAATACTTATCTGACAGCCAATCAGATGTCATGATAGCTGTCCAAATAACAAACAAACCTAATACACATGACAAAGATTTTACGAGAAAAGGGCAGCCACCCTTTTCTCTACTTTTCTTTCTTTATATCTAAGCCAGATATAAGTATTTAGGTTTGAAAGCTTGAAGTTTTAAATATCTTCACAATTAACTCACTGAGACTAAATCATAACTGCACAACATGAAATCCTATGATTTACTACACACTAGTTTTTAGAATACATAACAAGCAGTAAAGTATGTAAATAATATTTTCATTTGTGAAGTGAGTATTATAACTAGCACATAGAGATTTGGCAGTATCTCAATTTATTTCAGCACATAATATTCCAAGTATCAAAAGTGCACCTCAACTAAAGAAGCACAACAAAACTATATTTTAATTTGGTTGCTGTTAAGAAGTAAAGGCTCAAATTCAAAAATTATAATAAAATGAGGAAAACATATTAAGCTATCAACACTAAATAATTGCAACAATCTACTAGAGAGAAATATTTTCAACCAAATTTAAAATACTAACCACAGAGGAATACATATCTTTATAAATATCCAATCAAGCACTTATAAGATTTACGCTGTTATCCTGAACCTTTGTGATGATGGTATTTTAAGTGTATTTATATTTTGGACTATTTCCATCATTTATTATTATGGATTGAATGTCTTTAGAAAAAAATTAACTTTACTTAAATTTTCCAATTACATTCAACTATTAGTAATCGCACCCAGGTTATATATAATATTGCCCTTAAATTAAAAAAAAAAAAGAAATAAAGAAGACCCTCATAAATAAGTATATAAAACTTCTACTGACTCTTCCCTTCAACAGAATGGTCTAGTTGATTTGAACATACTGTTAAATTTATTATTTACAAATATAAAGGTCTTTGGTGTGATTTTATTGTCAATGCTGTTATGATCAGACCAGCAGACCGTGAAGAAGAGAAAACAGTACTCAGAACATTATGTTACATTCTAATTTGTGTGCTCCTACTAACAGTTAAATGTATTTAAGAAGCCTAAATAAAGTTTGAAAATTTTAAAAAACATTGAACATTTAAAATAAAGTTTGAAATTTTTAAAAGACCTTGAACAATTAATACTAGTTCTTGGAAATAATTCAACTGTATACTTACAAGAAAAAACACAACATGAATTATATTTTATTATGAAGTATTTTCTCTCTTTTGTTTATAATATTGGCTTCATCATTTGGATAATACATATTTATTACATAATTATATGATTTAATCCCATACCCACTTGCTGATATGATTTGAATTAATAAATGCTATTTAACACCCACAAAAATATTTATATTTGTTTTATTATTATGTATCCTTATCAAGTATATTGGTTTTTGATATTTGACACCAGGGCTGGTCGAATATATGAAGTAAAAAAGCATCTATCTCGGATATTGAAATTTCAGATAGACTTGAAAATGAGACATAAAATTTTTAAAAAATAATTTTTATTAAATTTATAACAAAAAATTATCATTTTTAATAGAAAAAATATACCCTCTCACTTTGCTTATTTTTAATAAAAAAAATCTTCATTTCTTAAAATATTTCATTTACTCTTTTAAATTATTCTAATAATTTAAATATAAAGTATGTAAATATACAGGATTTGAATTTAGACTTTCAAGTACCCTCCAACTATCCACACTATCTCATACCACCGACACACATGACCAAATACATGTAGAAAAGATAGATAATCACCAATATGTATTTTGTTCTGAACCTGCACTCATCAGTTGGTCCAGACCATCATCTCCCACACACATATATATTTAGTGTTCTGTTTATATTAGGATAGCAAATGTTTATACTTTAATCTACTCCAACCTCCAACTCTTCAGCCATCCATACCATTGAAACTCTGATGAAGGAATGCCCAAATCCCATGCTGATGCCAATATTATTGTTGTGACCATGTTGATCTCAAGTCATTCTGACACCTCATGAATAGAACCTTATTCATTTAAATATATAGGTAAATAAAGAATGCCTGTATTTCAAATATTACACATTAAGCCTGCATCCTTCCCATTCCTATTCTATGTATTTAAATGGATGGATAAGATCCTATACATGAGGAGTCAGAATGACTTGAGATCAAGTTGGCATAACAATAATACTGGTATCAGCATGAGATTTGAGCATTCCATCATCAAGATTTTCAATGGTATGGATGACTGAAGAGTTGGAGGTTGGAGTAGATTGAAAGCTGTCTATTAAAGTATAAACATTTGCTATCTTAATATAAACTGAGCACTGATTAACCCAATGAGTGCTAGTTCAGCATGAAATACATATATTGGTGATTATTTATCTTTTCTACATAAGTGTGGTCATGTGTATCAGTGATATGAGATAGAGTGAATAGTTGAACGGTATTTGAAGGTCTATGTTCAAATCTCGTATATTTACAATTAAGCTCCAGGTATGCCTGTTATCAAATATTACACATTAAGCTTGCAACCTGACCATCTCTCTTCTATGTATTTAAATGGATAAGATCCTATACATGAGGGGCCAGAATGATTTGGGTTCAAAATGGGCATAACAATAATATTGGCATCAGCATGGGGTTTGGGCATTCCATCGGAGTTTCAATGGTATGAATGGCTGAAGAGTTGAAGTAGATTAAAGTATAAACATTTGCTATCTTAATATAAACTGAGCACTGATTATATATATATATATATATATGGAAGATGATGATCTGGACCAACTGACGAGTGCTGGTTCAGCCCACAATACATGTATTGGTGATTATTTACCTTTTCTACATGAGTGGGGTCATATGTATCAGTGGCATAAGATAGTGTGGATAGTTGAAGGATGCTTGAGAGTCAGTGTTCAAATTCCATATATTTACAAATAAGCTTCAGGTATATAAGGAATGCCTGTTTTTTCAAATACTACACATTAAGCCTGCATCCTGCCCATCTCTCTTCTATGTATTTAAATGGATAAGGTCTTATACATGAGGGATCAGAATAACTTGAGGTCAACATGGGAATAACAATGGCATCAGTATGGGATTTGGGCATTCCATCATCAGATTTTCAATGGTGTGGATGGCTGAAGTGTTAGAGGTTGGCATAGATTGAAGCCTGTCCATTAAAGTATGAAGATTTGCTATCTTAATATAAACTGAGCACTGATTATATATATATATATGTGAGGGATGATGATTTTGACCAACTGATGAATGCTGGTTCAGCACAAAATACATATATTGGTGATTATTTATCTTTTCTACAGGTGAGTGGTCATGTGTATCAGTGATATAAGATAGTGTGGATAG
The DNA here is from genome assembly GCA_028023455.1 of Epiperipatus broadwayi. Lineage (NCBI taxonomy): Eukaryota > Metazoa > Onychophora > Udeonychophora > Euonychophora > Peripatidae > Epiperipatus > Epiperipatus broadwayi. The sequence goes on along the minus strand of JAQFVV010006593.1, from coordinate 106,335 downwards.
TTGAAGTGTGCTTGAAAATCTGTATTCAAATCCTCTATATTTACAATTAAGCTCCAAGTATATGAAGAATGCCTGTATTCAAATATGATAAAATATGTGTTTCCAAAAATGTAAACAAAGAAGATAGAAAAAATTTTGTTAGGACATTTTATTTATATATTATTTCTGTTCTATACCTACGGCATTTTTTATGGATAAATTTGTAAAAATATACAAATGAAATAAAATTTCAAGGGAAAATAACTTTTTGCACATTCAATGTTTGAATATTAAATCTTCACAATATTTTTTAATATTTGTCAATCCACAAAAGGATAATGGTTTCCATGAAATTATTGCAAGACTTTTAAGACATATGTTTTCCGCAAACATTCAAACATCATTCAAGCAACACGTGTGGTGCATTTTTTTAAATTCTCTTAAAATCTTTTGAAAGTAAATTTAGAATTCCAGTACCCATATATTTTTATATTTATTCCTTTAATTCTGTTAATGGTGTGTGTTCTCTCATTTTTGAGTTCTTAGTTTTACTTTTAATATATATTTCTTCATTTATCATTTTATAGTCTGTAATCGCTATATTGTTCTTCTATTTACAACCCAAGTCTTACATTTCTAATTAAGCACTGGGGTAATATCCTTATGAAATTTTTAGACACATAGAAGTACTGTATTTTTTAAAGTTGTTTCGATTTAAAGCAATTTATCTAAGTATGATTTCAGTGATTTTGTATATTATATTTTAATCTACATTAATAATTTGAACAAATTATTTATAGTTGGTAATTATTTTAGTATTTTTATATTGGATTTTATCTAATAACTTTTCTCATTTAAATCCGCAAAAAGCATTTTATAATTTGTTGAACAACTTTTGAGAAAATAAAAGAAGATAAAAATATTTTCATTTTGACAATATTATTTTTTTTTAGTAATACTTAGAAACGCAATTACTTTTTTTATAATCTAAAAATCTAATGCAAAATGTAAAATTAATTATTATTTTCCCATTCTCTTAATTCTTGGATAGGTTTTTTTTGTGTTATAACTTCTTTTAAAGTTGAGATTTTTTTTAGTCTGAGTATAATGATATTATTAAATACAGATAGAATTGTCATTTTTAATATTTTTTTTATTTTTAATCTTTTTTAAGTGTATATATTGCTGTGGCTTTTTAAAATTATCTGGTATATCCATATTTCATAAATATTATGGCAACAATTTTTAAATTTCCTGAAGTGTTTCTGTTTTTCATAAATTTACTTTCCAAATTTATTTATTTTTAATCATATAATTTTTGGTAGAATTATTCCACACTCTTTTGAAAGTATTCTTGTTTTTATTAACAATGTATCATGGTTTTCATTGTTGAAATCATTTTCTTTTAATATGAAGATATTATTTTATAACTTTGAGACATTTATTTTTTACAGCTTTCATTATAAATTTTATATCTATACCATTTTCTCTTTAAAATGTTCTATTTTACAGTAATTTTACATATGTATTTTTTTCAAACAAAGCAAAACTCTCCATACAGTAGTGCCATCTTGTGCCAACAAGAGCAATCAATGGATGCAAGAAGTCTTGTGCATAAAATCCCTATCTAGTGCCTACTCATCCAATATCCCCAGACTAGTTTCTGGCTTGTGGCCTTCATCAGTGAGGAGCCTTGAAGCCTTCTGGCATCCATTGATTGCTCTTGTTGGCACAAGATGGCACTACTGTATGGAGAGTTTTTCTTTGTTTAATAACAATTATGTGCTAGTATGAGATAGTGATCATGTGATATTTCTTTCAAATGATCTTTATTTATATTGTTTTTTAATTTATATAGTACTTTGTAATTTCTGCTTTTTGTTTATGCTATTTGCATAACTGTTATCAATAAATGTCTGCTATGTTTTCATCTATCTTTTTAGATACAAGTCAGCATCCGAGTTTTCTAGTAGTTTAAAATAACTTGTAAATTTTAGTGTAAATTCATTTGTATATTTGAGAAGTTGTGTCCTTAATTCTACATTAACACTTTTTTCTTTCTTTAGTTAATCTTTTTATGAGATAATATTATAATTTTGGACCAACATTTTCTGTGACACAAAATGTAATTCATCATTACTATATTTTCCATTAGATTTTTCCACATCTATTTTGGGGAAAGGCAGAAGAGAGAGTTTACTCAAAAAAAAAAAGAGAGAAAAAAATAATGTATATATATTTTTAAGATTTACAATTCTATTTTCTCCTTTATTTCTGAATTAATATTTAAATTATCTTCTATTATTTTTCAAACATTTTTCAATTTTCATAAACATCTATCATAATTTTAAGTTTTTTAAATTATTTAAAGCATTTTATGCATTTACATAAAAATCCATTGTCTATATTTATATAAATATTATGCATTTCTACATTAGAAAGAGCATAAATTTGAATCATCTGTATTTAGCATTTTATAGTAAGTTATATAATTATATCATATTATTCTTTTTGATAAAACATCAGTCTTTGCAATGTTTCTATTTTAGTCTCCTTTATAATATATATATTCTTTTTGTATTTGCAATAATTTATTTTTGTAATAAAGTATATGGTTTAATTTTCCAAACCAGTTATTTTGTTTATCTTCCATTCTAACTTTATTAAGGTTTGCAATATCCCATTTAATATATAACAATTATTTGGTAATTCATGCCTCTTATTTTATTGTAAAGTAACTTGCAGCTATGACAATCAAGGTTCAGATTTTACAAATTATTAGAGCCTGTATTTTTGTGGATGATTTAAAATAATGCAGGAAGTAGTAGCAATAGGTAGTAGTCATTTATACACACTGATACCTATATTAATTCTTCAAAAAAATTTAGCAGATGCCGTCACGAAAATGTGAAATTTTCTGAAAAGAATGAATGACAATTAAACTTTTTAGACTCAAACACAATATAAGTTTTAATATCCTAATTACAGCTTTCAATGATGAAAACATATGGAATAGTCATTGGGAATATTTTTTACTAAGATGGTAGAAGATTTCAGTGAACAATTAATAGTTTTTTTTCTTCCCAGATAATAACATTCCATTTTTTAACTTATTACCATTCAATATTATCATTCTCTATGCTTATTATCCCAATTCAAAATAGACTCTGCAAATTTAATCCAGATTTTAATCTATAGATTCTTTTCTCCACAGTACTCCAAAAAACTTACTTATCCATTTATTCATCTCATATACACTACATTTCTCGTTCGGCATAATATTTGTTTTTGTAATTTTGTTTAATGCTTTATTTATCTAATTGTCACCTTTTTAAATTAAGAATTGCATACAATTTCATTTTCTATTAATATTTTTAAGAGATAACTTGTTACCTATTTATTCTTTTACTTTTTATTTTCAATATTATATTATGAATTCTATTTCTTAATTTATTTTGTGGTTCAAAATCTTTATAATATTCTTCTATTAAGTCAGCATCAGATCCTTAAAAAAACACTGGTAAAACACATTTGTTAAATAACCTTTCCATAAAAGCAATAGAGATTTTTTTTTGTTTAGTTTAAAGTTATTTTTAGAAAAAGCACTTTATTAAAGTTTAATTCTATTATTAATTTATCCATTATGTTTTCACCTATTAAAAATCTGATTAAAATATTGATTGTTGTTAAATTTTATTAATTCAAGACTATAAGTTTTTATTTTCTCATTTTTTTGAGAAGGTTTTAAATACAACTTTAGACATTTAATACAATATTTATTTTTACACTTATTTTTTTTTCATATCATAACTTCTATAGATTTTCTGAAGCTGAAAAACAAAAACTGCATCTATAAAATATGTGAATGTGGAAGAATCTATATTAGTGAGACTAGTTGCCCCATTGAAAAGCAGTTGCAAGAATACAAACTGATGATTAGAAGAGAGAAAACAGATGTGTCTAAGGTAGAAGACCATGCACGTACCAGTGAATATATGTTCAATTGGAAAAATACAAAAATATTGGATAGAGACAAAGAGGTACAAAAAAGAAAATTCAAAAAAGCTACCCACATGACAGTGGTGAATAACTCCATAAGCCAACCTAGTGTGGCTATACATAATGTATGGAATCCACTGTCAACTTTGTCCTCAGGAAAAAGTGGAGAAATCAGGAGAAACCTCATAGATAGGTATATGAAATTTCTACCCGAGTGCTGATTTTGACAGGATAGCTCAGTTTGTTAGAGAATTATCTTAAAATTCAATATTTAAGAATCTAAGAATCCAGGCTTGATTCTCATGCTAGTACTGTCACTGGTCAGACCAGAAACACCGGAACAAGAGAGGAGAATAATACTTCTCAAACATTGTGTGTATACTAACCTGTGTGCTATTATTAACAGTTGAATGTATTTGGAATATTTAAATAAAGTTGAATTTTTTTAAAGGCATTCACTACTCCATACTAGATATTGGAAATAGTCCAATATATAAATACACTTCAACATATTATGTGTAAAACAATCAAACCATTGTCAAAATCTAGTGACTTAAGTATTTTGATTTATATGTACATTTTTTAGATTTCCGTTTTAATTCACAAAATCCTTTTTTAAAACTGCTGTAAAAGATTTCAGGGAAATGTAATAATCCTGTTATAACAAATTTATCAATGATAACATTTTTTCTTAATGCTGTGACATAATCAATTATTGTTGTGGAATTTTATGGAATATTCTTCAAAATTTGACAATATGCCGGATCTATGTCTTAATAATTCAAAGTTTAATATAAAAAATGTTGATAGATTTCAATGTCTTTACTTAGTCTACAAAAAATGCAAAATAAAAACAAGGAGTCATTGGTCTTTTGTATCATTTCTTTTGATATTTGTTTTATTGTGCTATAAATTCAATTTATTTTTTGGTTGAATTGAGTATATTATTTTCTATAGATAATTCGTGATAATCTTAGTCAAAAGTATTATTCAAAATTGTAGAGGGCTCTGCTTATAATTTATAATATTTTTTTTCACTTTTTTAAAAATCTTAATAATATCACTGTTGCATTCTTTCAATCATCTGGTATTCCTTTATCATTTAAACCAGAAATTCCAATTGTTTTCACATATAAATCATTTCCAAAAACAACAAATGCATCATCATTGGCCATGAAGGTTTTAGCTACCACTCATAATATAATTTGAATGCTACATTGTCTTCTCCCCCTCACTGCCCATTCTAAAATAATTTTTGGATAAGTTCCTGACTGAAGCATTGTTTTGTGTAATAATTTATAATACAAAATATGTTTAAAATAAATATCTAACCTACTTTGTAAAAATATATAAAAAAGCAGTAAAATAAATTATAAAGAAATATTTATTTGAACACATATAAATTCACAGTAAAATGTATTCTTAATGATGTGTTTAAACTTGGTGGATTGCAACAAAAATATGTTCAGTTGACAATTATTTAGTACAATTTGTAATTCAGTAAATTCTTATGTATTTAACCTAAAGCTTTATAATTTTTTAAACAAATTTTTCCATGGATAAGTTTTGATGAAATCTGAACTGGAATATTTTTTACAAATATTTTTATCATTCCAAAATTTAATGTATCTCTTTACAATAAATTTTTGTATTTTAATCATTCATTTTTAATTAATTCTTCTGGAAATAAAACTCTAAACATCACATGATTACCATTCTTTATGCTTACACAAGCTGTTTACACAGAGGCTAAACTCTCCATACTGTAGTGCCACTCAGTGCAAACCAGAGTAATCAACAGATGCAGAAAGGTTTGTGCATAAAATTACTAAATCCACAAGGTAGAAACTAGTCTGGGGATATTGGATGAGTAGGCACTAGATAGGGATTTTATGCATAAGACTTTCTGTATTCATTGATTACTCTGGTTTGTACTGAGTAATGCTACTGTATGGATAGTTTATCCTCTGTGTAAAGAAAAATATAAACAGGCAAAAACTCTTCATACAGTAGTGACACTCAGTGCCAACCAGAATAATCAATGGATGCCAAAAGGCTTGTGCATAAAATCCCTATCTAGTGCATACTCATCCAATATCCCCAGACTAGTTTCTGGCTTGTGGCTTTCATCAGTGAAGAGCTTTGGATCTGAGAGCACTGCACCTAGATCTTAGGATCCAATGCAACCCTTCAGCAGCCAGCCTTTTATTTCTACTTAACTACAAAACTATGAGAATAAAATTGAAAACACAATACTATTTACAATCTAAGCTCAATAGCTTATATAGTCATATAGGTCTGAACCCAGTTCAGTACTCATACATTTTGGTGTCTGGCTCTTTAACAACCATAGCCACTACTATCCTATTAGGCAGGATTGGTGTTAAACCACTAAACATCACATGATCACTATTTTCTTATGCTAGCACATTACTGTTATTAAGACAGGCAACAATTCTCCATACAGTAGTGCCACTCAGTGCCAACCAGAGTAATCAAAGAATGCCAGAAGGCTTGTGCATAAAATTCCTATCTAGTGCCACAAACCAGAAACTAGTCTGGGGATATTGGATGAGTAGGTACTAGATAGGGATTTTATGTGTAAGCCTTCTAACATCCATAAATTATTCTGGTTGGCACTGAGTGGCACTACTGTATGGATAATTTTTGCCTGTTTTAATAACAGTAATGTGCTAGCATAAAAAATAGTGATCATTTGAAGAAAAATATACTTTAGATAGCAGGTCCACATTGTTGCATCATATATGTTGGTATTTTTCTATGATCAGATCTCTAAAATGAATATTTAAGTTTTTAAATTTTTTTAATATGATCCATATGTAATAGAAATTTTTTAATACAGATGTTATTCTTTTTACTAAATGGATAAATTATCATAATAATGAAAATTATTTTGAATCATTGATGCTAAAAGTAAGTTATTTTTGCAACAAAAATCCCAAAATAATTATTTGAACTTGAATAAAATTAGCATTTTTTCCTTGCAATTTTATTTGAATACAACATCCAAATAAATTAAATATGAGGGTTTTAACTTAATGAATAATATTTCTGTAGTGTAATTTTTACTACATCACTGTCAAAATAGGTAGGAACTGACTTTTATCTTTCTGCTTTTAATACTGGGGGGGTTAATCATAAAAACATGTGATCAAAGATATGTGAAAAAGATGTTTATGATTACACTCTTTCATAAGGTGTTAAAAGTGGATAAACACCCATCCCTACCTTGTTTGAGAATGGTGTAGCAAAAATTGCACTACAGAAATATTATTAATTAAGTGAATAATCTCTAGTCTAAATGAATAACTAATAAAAAGTATTAATATGAGGATATTAAATTTTATTTATTTGAATCCACAACACACTTTTCAAAAGACACCCACAATTTTACAATATTAAAAATTTAAACTGCAAATTTTAGTGTTTAATATCTGTTAAAATTTAGTAAAAGTAGCAGTTGTTTTTAAAGAATAAATATCTTACTAGTATATTTTTCAATAGGATGTATTTTTTCAATACATCTATCCCTTTAACCATAGAAAGTACTAGCTTGTGATCTGACCAACAATATGTACTTGTATTACTTATTTAATAAACATTTCTTTTTTATTTTAATTTCAAATTATAAATATAGGGGATTTGAACTCATATTTTCAAGCACTCTTCATCTATCCACACTATCTCATACAACTGATACATATGACCACACACATGTAGAAAAGAGAAATATTCACCAATATACATATTTCGTGCAAAACCAGCACTCATCAGTTGGTCCAGATTTTCATCTCCCACACATATATATTGGTGATTATTTATCCTTTTTACATGTGTGTGGTCATGTGTATCAGTTGTATAAGATAGTGTGTATAGATAAAGGGTGCTTGAAAATCTGAGTTCAAATCCCCTATACTTACAATTAGCCTCCAGGTTTCTGAAGAGTGCCTGGTTTTCAAAGATTTTCTAATTATAAGTAATTTATAAGATACTATTATTTCGGACATGGTTTCATTAAAGTTGTGCTATGCAAACTGTAAATCAATAGGTTCTTTAAGATCACAGAATCAAAATCATTATTTCCACCGATTTTGGGCTAAAGTTTATTGTCCTAACAACTTATAAATTACATCTCTCAAATAAAATTGAATCTTGTAATTATATAGATATAATAATACTATTCAACAAATAATAAAACTTTTTTTTTTAACTCATTGCTATATTTAAGAATTCCAAAAATAAAAAAATATATTAAATCTCACAATAAATTGAACATCATATAGTTTCATTTTTACTTGATAATATAATCTTGCAAAAGAAACTGGTAGCTATCAATTTAGACCATTTATAGTTTGTTAATTTATTATCATTACCATTATTGATTTTACAATTATTTCTTTGATGAAAAATCTTCAGGCATTATAAACTAACCATATATTGTATCATAGATCTCTTTTAGACTATGATCTTTAAATCTTTTTACTTTTATATTAACCAGAAAAATTCCTAAATAAGACTGTCCAAATATATAATTATTGATAAATTTGAAACTCCGATCAAAACATACTTGTGAGTGATTTATTGTTGAGTTACGGCCTCATGCAAGATTTCAATTAAGAATTGCAGGTCTTCTAAACTTGCCCCTGTTATTGTTCTCTCAATGTCAACTATTTATTAAAAATAGATTGAATTCACAATTGTTGGAAATATAGTAACAAAAAATATACGATTTTATTGTTTCAGTTAATTTTAAATGAAGAATGATAGCTTAAGAGCCTATATTAATTTAAGTAACTGAAATCAGTAAATAATAGAATACAAAAAGAAGATAAAATTTTTGTCACATTAGAAACAGTACGTAGCATTTAAAAACAAATATTATTAAATCAAGCTTCAGAAGTATTCTTAGTAATTCAATATTATTGATTATTTGCATTTAACACTCATATTGGAATTATGTTAACTACAAATACACAGACTATACACACACACACTATATATATATATATGCATGTCTTCTTGTTTTATATTGATAGTAGATTTATAAAATATTTTCCTTAAAAATTTCTAAAAATTTAATTTGACCTGAATGGCATAAATCACTGGAGAATTATCTAATTTCCATATTCAGAATCCAATTTTTAAATTTTCAGAGTTCAGCAAAGTAAATATCCAACTTTATAAAATCAAGAGATGTTAAAATGCAGATAAATGTCTCTTAATAAGAAAGTGTCAAGAAAAATTGTAAAAACCTGAATATTAAAATGCACTAAATCAATAAATAGTTCTCATTAATCTCACAAAGTCCATAGTTTTTTACATCTATCAATAAAAAAATTTGATGATATTTTTTTAAAAAAAATTCAAATTAATTCTAAAGGACTAAGAAAAATTCAAATCATTTATATTTTTAGCATAAAAATTGCTTTATACATATCTTAAGCTCCATATATTTGTAAAAAAAATTTATGTTTATGTTTTTAATAGTATAAAATCTTATTTCAAAATACCAGCTTAAATATAAACAATGAATAATCTTCCCTCACCATTAATGTGTGTGTGGGGGGGGGGAAGCTATGTAACATCAAAATTGGTAGTCATCTTACAAATTTAGATCAAAATGATCTTATTAAAATATCTGGTTATTTATGAATAAATATTTATATATGATTAGCTGAACTGGACATGAGCTAACCACTCAAAAATAAACTCAAATTTCAATTCAGTATTAACTAGGTCATGATATTATTTGTACTAAAAATAAATATTTATTTATTTTGTTTACTAGGCATCTTATTATATACAAAAATAGCTACTTGTGTGATTTTATTGCAACATAGGTTGAGAAAAGAATTTAAGCCATAATTAAAAAAACCCCAGATCTGACCAATTTATGGAAGACAGCAGATGCCTACTAAATCCATGCCAGTGAAAACCATGATAAATAGCCAGAAAAGCAAATAGAAGTAATGGAGAACATAAGTGCATGAAGGAGTTATTGACTCCAATATCATAGTACAGTATAGGAAAAAAAGCTTCCTTCTGAAATTGGAAATTTAAGAATGGAACACTAGACTAAAACTTCCCAACTGCACTGATCTGCTAGGACTTAATCTTGAAACCTGCCTAAATAATAATCTTCTTGAAGCACTCACAATGAATACCTGTTGAATCTGTAAGATGGCGCTGCTGAGTCTTGCATGTCTTTTTCCACTTATAGAAATAAGTGATTAATAGTAAATACTTACTTTCAGTATTATGTATAGAACTGGGAATTATATAAAGAAGAAGAAATTAAAATAATAATATTCAAAAAGAACTGCAAGAATAGAATTTTTTATTTTGGATTCTCAGAGTTTAAGTAATTAGTAAAGGTGCAATTAGTTTGCATTTGTAATTGCTGGTGGTCTAGTGGTTAGCATAGCTGCCTTTCAAACAGCTGGCCTTGGTTCGCTTCCCGTCAACGCATTTGACACATGAAAAAAAAAAAAAAACCCTCAAAAAGAATGAGCACATTTGTTTAAGGAGGAGGTAAAGTCTGTCTTGTGATTATGAATAATGAATTGAATATGTAGAAGTAATAAAAAAAAAAAAAAAGGCAAAACAGTATGTGTGTGATGGTTTTTTTCTGTTTGAGTCAAAGATTCATAAAAGTTAAAAACGAAAGGTATCTATATGAGAATTTTGTTTTGTTTAATTCATTAATCAATTTTTATTAATATTAGATTTCTAAAGCATTTTATTATTACTACTTAGTTTCAATTGTAATTTTAATTAAGAAATTGTATTGTAAATATTTATTTGTTTACTTATTTTATTATTAATCGCGTATATATTTTATTATACATTCTACACATACATATATACATATTAATAAATATTCATTTATGTCATATTCAAACCTTTGTTAATATTTACTATTATTTTGTTTTATTAAAGTAATTTTGTTTTGTTAAATTTAAAATATATGATTGTCTTTTTCTTCTTCTATGTATTAATAATAATAACAATACAGTAAATTAATCTCATTATTCGATGTGCTTGATTATTGGATATCAATTTACTAGTTACAAGTGTTGTAGCTAATTACCATAATTGAAACAGCTACCATTATATAGCGTATAAATACATCATATGGATAGATGGATTGATTGTATGATAGTAATAATGCTATAATTTTAAAACTATAGTGGTGTTCATAATAAATTATAATAATCGTCATCATATTATTCTTAGGTCTCTCACTCTATTGTTTAATCAACCCCTATTTATTTGTAAATGCTATTATTTCAATTAAAAATTGAAATGTAGCAATTTCTTTAAATTATCTTCTTTACCATGTACTGTTTCAATGCATACACACACGCGCGCACACACGCATATATATATTCACACCCATCTTTGAAAACAATTCTAATTTTATTTTATTTTAAAATGTCGAAGAGATTAACAATAAAATATAAATGTCAAGTTAAATTTATAAAACCTCGTTACGCTTTAAAATTGTGATTAGAAAAAGACTTAGTAACTATCTAATAAGTATAGTCATATTCTAGCAATCGAAGATGAGAATAAAATAGTCATCTACTATATACCGATTGCTAGTGTAATAGAAATGTTTAAATTCAGAATTAAAAATATTTTTCTGCATATGAATCTATTACTTATTGAAATAACAATTTCCTAATTATCTTAATTTTTTATAACAAATTTTTAAAATAGATGGTGGGAGCGCTGATTGGCAAGCGATTATAAACATGAACAATAAATGTCATTTAAAATGTTCTAAGAAAGAAATAAAGTAGTCACTTTTGTCAATATTTGTTTTTGATAAGTTTTATCAACTTCGTAATACACAATATTATTCTTTTTAAAAGTTTTGTTTGTGCACTTTACAGCAAATGCTCAAGTTCAAATTCATAGGTGCTATATTAATAGTAATATTATCTTAATTAGCTTCAAGTTCAATAGTATTTTATAGAAGGCTTGTGAAATTAGAGAATGGCCAATCAACATTGTCATTTTAAAGTGATATATATTGTTCGCATTCTTTTTACTTCTAAAAAGCATTGATGGTCGAGAGGTCAGCGACAGCCGTTTTACAAGCAGTTGTAGCGGGTTCGCTGCCCGGCTGATGCTATGACACATGAGAAAAAAACAAAACAAAACTCAATTTTAGCATTTTTTATAAAGAGTATAATTTTTAAAAGCAGTATGAAGGAAATCAATATTTTTAAATATTTTCCATCTTTTAAATAAAATTTCAAAATGGAGTTTTGATTTGTAATATTATTCACATTTTTTTTGTTGTTGTTGTCATTTTGCTTCATAGTTGCAGGAATTTTTTATTTTTTATGTTAAAAGTGAACATCATTAAGAATAAGATTATGTATCTGGCGTCTCAATATTTTTGAAAAAGGATGCCAGTAATTATTATTCAACTTATTTATATATATGTATTTACAGAAGCTTTGATGACCGATATTAATCATAATGCATTTTTACAAATTCGTGTCTAGCTATTTTGATAGGAAAAAATTGTAATAATTATTAATATAAAGAATCACATTGTTAATTAATGCAAATGAAATATAATTATTGAAATTTACATTTTTAAATTTTAGAGCAGTTCTATGTTCTAAGTATGTCAGGTGCCAATATGGTTTTCTAATTGTATGTTGGATTTTTCACTAATCTAATTAAATTGTGAAATGTTTTTCAAAAAATTCAAACTTTATTTGTCACTTTTTAAGTATGTTCAGTTGATAGTATCACCACATAGTTTAGTATGAAACATTATGTTTTGAATAAATTTTTCCCCTCTATTTTCTGACAGGACTAATGAAAGTAATATTATAAGCAAAAGCCTATTCTATCAAAAATAACTAGCAGTGGAAATTTTATATATACTTACTTATCTATGAGAATCCTTCAGATTTCTCTATTTTTTTCTTTTTTACTGGCAGGATTAATGAATAATTTCTAAACATTTATAAATTATCACACTGGATTAATTTAGAGAATTGTTTGCAATTGTTCTATAAGCAGATTCTTCAATTTCTTTTTCTATTTACTTTTTCCTTGTGCATTCTGCATTGAACATATGGTTATTGGTATTTGAAATATGTGTTATTTTAAACATGTAACTTTTTTTAATCATTGTTTTATATCCTTTTAATCATTTTTCAATGGTAATACAATGGTTTTTTTTTATTTACAATCATAACAAAAATGAATTTAAGATCTATACTTGGTCAGTATTCTTGGAAGAAATTGTATCTAGTTACAAATAACTTGTTACAACAAGTTATGTCACTAGAAATTTCATTGTGCATTCAAAAATTTACAAGAACATTTTCCTCCATGTTCCTATCTTTGTTGATCATGATCATCATTTTGTCAAAATTACCCACTAAATGTCTTGCATTGGTGGTCGAGAGGTAAGCGTGACTGCCTTACAAACAGTTGCCTGGGCTGTGGGTGCACATCCCAGCCGATGCTATGACACTTGAAAAAAAAATTACCCACTAAATTTATTACAATAAATCTATTGTAATAATCAATGATTAAATGAACTGGACTGCATAGCCATTGTGTTAGTTTGTATGATAAAACAATTATTCCTTTTGCATCTATTTTACCTATTTTAAGATTATAATCTTAAGTCTATGTGCCTAAAATGCAACAGTAGGGACCTCTACAAATCTAAACACAAGATTAACGACTTTAAAAGACAAGATCACTCATCATTTAAAGCCATTAATCTTGTGTTTAGATTTGTTAGAAGTCCCTACTGTTGCATTTTAGGCACATAAAAAGTAGAAACAATAGTGAAAGATGTGGATAGAGAGTGAATTATAAGAATAAGTTAAAAGAGTATAAAATACAAGTTGAAGAAACCATAGAAAAGTTGGTTTGAAATGAGTATGAGGACTGGTATGATGAAATAGAAAAAGTGTCAAATAGGGTTGAGAATATTCAGAAGAATAAAAGTAATAGAAAAATGAGAATTAATAAAAGTATAAAAGAGAGGAAAAAGCATGCAGAAAATAGAAGTGTGCTATTAAGAACAAAAAAAGTGAAAAAGATATTAATGCTAAATGGGAAAAGTACTTAGAAAAGAAGAAGTTACATAAAATAGATAATTATAGAGAGAGAATGAAACTAAATAGTAAATTATTGGATGATATTAATAAATGTGGAAGAGATGGGAGTAAAAAACTTTGGGATTACATTAAAAGGAGAAATTTAGGGGGGAGAGATAGTATTACTGGATGGGGAGGAAATAGAGTGTAGCTCTAGAGAATAATTAGAGAGAATATTGAATAGTTAGGTAATGGATATAGAAAAGATGTTAGATGTGAAGCACAGAGGGATAAAAAATATGAAAGCATATAGTAATGGGAAAATTAGGTTTACAGAAAATGAACTGAATGAGGCAGGGAAGAAATTGAGAAGTGGTAAGGCAAGAGGGTTAGATAGATGGGCAACAGAGATGTTAATGAATTTAGGGCATAGGGCAAAAATAAAGTTACTATCATGTTTTAATAAGATGGAACAGAAGAGAGTTTTTCCAGGTAGTTGGAGTAATGCAAGAGTAAGATTATTATTTAAAGGAAAAGGTAAGGATCATAGAAATTTAAATAATTATAGACCAATAGCGGTAACATTAGTTTTATATAAAGTTTTTTTATATATAGTGGCTGGAAGAGTTGCAAAGTGGATGGAAGAAAATTATGTAGTGGGGGAAATGCAAGGAGGCTTTAGGTCAGATAGGCATATAGGATATAGTTTATTTATAGTTACACAACCTATAGGTATGAGTAGAAATTCAGGTAGACAGTTATATATGAGTTTTATAGATATAGAAAAGGCATATGGTAAAGAGAATAGAAGCAGATTATGGATAAGTTTAGAAAATCTAGGAATGGATAAAGCTTTAGTGGGTATTATTAAGAAATTATATGAAAATAATTACTATACATATCAATTAGGGGATATAGAATCGGTTAAAGTTAAAAATGGGATGGGATTGAGGTAAGGATGCTCTATGTCACCTATTTTGTTTGTGTTGTATTTGAGTGAAATGGAAAGAGCAATAGACAGTCTTGGACGAGGGATAAAGATACCGTTAATGGGTGGCAAGAGAGTATATACATTGGCGGATCTTTTTTTTGCAGATGATGTCTTTTTATGTGCAGAAAGAAGAGAAGATATGGAAGTTATGCTGAGGACATGCACAAGGGTGGGTAAAGATATGGGGATTAAATTTAGTGAAGAAAAATCAAATAGATATAGTTATTTGGAAATCATCTTGAGTAATAAGAAAAATTTCTTGGATGAATGGGAGAAAAAATTGATAAATGAAGCAAAGAAAAGAAAGGGATTGATAAAGAAATTAGCAGTATTTTCATATAATAAATATAATGTATCTAGAATTGTATGGAAGGGAGTCGCAGTAGCATGGTTAACATATGGGAATAATGTGTCATGTGTTAGTAAAGGGGTATTAGATTGCTTAGAAAAAGTACAAAGGGAAGTAGGAAGACATGCATTAGATTCTGAGGTGTGGATAGTAAAGGAGGCAATTCAAGGAGAAATGGGATGGTCAAGTTTTATATGAGGGATGCAAAAAGCAAATTGAAAATGTTTGATAGATTGCAGTTTATGGATAATAAAAGAATAGCCAAAATAGTATTTAATTGGATTACAAGTAAAGGGCAGGCAACAAGATGGGTGAGAAAGGTAATGCAGTATGCAGAAGATTTGGATAAAGAAGTTACATCAGTATACTTGTACAAAAGGTGGGATGATTGTGTTAGGAGGAGGATTGTTGAGTGTTATAGTGGTAAGGAGTGGGATAGAAGAATAGATGCATTAATAAAGAATAGGGAGTTGGAGAGATGGAGAACTAGTATGGAGAGTAAAATGAGTTTAAATAAATATAACAGTAAACAGAATATTGGGTGTGAGTTAATTTATGATACTAGTAAGGAAAGTAGTTTATTGTTTAAGGCTCAAATGGGATCTTTAGCAACAAGGGAATATACACATAAATGGAAAAATATGAATGATTTAGTCTGCAAGTTGTGTAAGGAAGGCATAGAAAATATTAGGAATCTGTTACTTCAATGTAAATGCTTGGAAGCAGAAAGGGTACAAATAATGAAGTTATGGAAGATTAAATATGAACAAAGTGACTACACAGAAAGTGAGTTATTGGGTTTTATACTAGGTTTGGGAAAAGATAAGGAGATTTAGATCATGGAGTGGACAAAGATTATGTTGTAGAAATGAAATGAAACAGATTATGGGAAAACTTAGGTGTGGGCAATGGAAAAGGAAGGTAAAGTGGCTAACAGGTTTCTCTGAGCATAACTGCTGAGAGATTCTTGACTCCGTTTAAGAAGTCACAGCGCATCACATCACCACATCACATAATTTTAAGGTTATAGACTTAATATATATTACTTACATTATGAGTACGCACTTTACAAATTATTAATTACAGCTTTATCTTATTTTTGTAAAACATAAAATAGTCACATACAGTATAAAAAATTAATTGAGTAGATATTTGATTATTATTTTGCATTTAAAAATTTGAGAATTTTATCTATGCTTAACAACTACCAACTAGATCTGTTGTCCATCCATAATATAAGCAATTATAATAGTAAACAAAGGCAAAACTCTCCATACAGTAGTGCCACCCTGAGCCAACCAGAGTAATCAATGGATGCCAGAAGGCTTGTGCATAAAATCCCTATCTAGTGCCTACTCATCTAGTATCCCCAGACTAGTTTCTGGCTTGTGGCCATCATCAGTGAGGAGCCTTGGATATGAGAGCACTGAACCTAGATCTTAGGATCTAATGCAACCCCCCAGTAGCCACCTTTTAACTCTATTTTACTACAAAACTATGAGAATGAAATTGAAAACACAATAATATTTTCAATCTAAGCTCAATAGCTTATATAGTCATGTGGGTCTGAACTCAATTCAGTACTCATACATTTTTGGTGTCTTTGGCTCTTAAACAACTATAGCCACCATTATCCTATTAGGCAGGATTGGTGTTAAACCACTAAACATCACATGATCACAATCTCTTATACTAGCACAATTGTTGTAAACAAAGGCAAAACTCTCCATGCAGTAGTGCCACCCTGTGCCAACCAGAGTAATCAATGGATGCCAGAAGGCTTGTGCATAAAATCCCTATCTAGTGTCTATTCATCCAATATTCCCAGACTAGTTTCTGGCTTGTGGCCATCATCAGTGAGGAGCATTGGATCTGAGAGCCCTGCACCTAGGTTTTATATCTAATGCAACCCTCCACAAGCCAGAAACTAGTCTGGGTGGATGAGTAGGCACTAGATAGGGATTTTATGCAAGCCTTCTGGCATCCATTGATTACTCTGGTGCACAGGGTGGCACTACTGTATGGAGAGTTTTGCATTTGTTTACAACAATTATGTGCTAGTATAAGAGATGGTGATCATGTGAATTATAATAGTAGTACCCATTAGGAGGCTTTTCTGCATATACAAAAAAGAACTATCTTTTTAAAATAAAAATCATAAATTATTAGTAAAGTGTGAATATATTTAACATCACTAACATAAATGGTGATAATTTATGTAATTTAAAATAAATTTTAATGCATCATTATTATAAAGATGGCTACTTGTGATTAATTTTAATCTATTTTCATTGTTATCCATATTGACTTCTTTCTTGCTTGCCACTTTTTAGCACATAAATATTAAATTCAGATTTTTCCTTTAAAATTTCTTTCTTTTCACCTTTTCTTAATTTATCACTATTAATCCTACTACTTTTTTATATTTATTTAGTAATTCTTTACCCATCAAAACATCCCATGATCACCATTTCATATGCTTACATATGCTGGTAATAAGAGTACCAAACCCTCCATACAGCACCAAGGGCAAGCCTTTGTCATCAATGGATGCAGAAATGGATGCATTCATTGATTACAAAGGCTTGCACTTGGTGGCACTACTATATGGAGAGTTTGATACTCTATTAACAGCATATGTAAGCATATGAAATGATAATCATGTGATTTTTCGATGGTTTTATACCTATCCTGCCCATAGGATAATGGTGACTGTTGTTTTTGAAAAACAAAAGCCAAAATATATAGATGCTGAACTGAGTTCAGATCCATATAACTATACAAACAAATAAGCTTGAGTGGAAACATTATGGTGTTTTCATCTTGGGCTCCTAGCTTTATATTTAATCAAATAGGTAAACAGTGACTGTTGGAGGATTATATCAGATTTTAAGATCTAGGTTCAGTGCTCTCAAAGGTAAGGCTCCTCATGGATGAAAGACGCAAGCTAGAAACTAGTCTGGGATTGTTGGGTAAATAGGCACTAGATAGGGATTTTATGCACAGATCTTTTTGCATCTATTGATTATAAAGGCTTGCACTTAATGGCAATACTGTATGTAGTTTGTTACTCATTCGTTTATCCATTTATTCTTTTAATATACAGTTTAGCCAACAATTTCTCTAATGACTTTTTTATAAATATCTATAATAATTTCATTGGTTTTGGAGCCTGTACGTGTATGAAATTTAAATGAAATAAATTTTAAATAAAATATTAATTAAATAGTTCAATTTTAAACAATTATTTGTTTTGTATGCAATAACCACACAAATGAATTTGTGATATATAAAGCATTTCTGAAAAGCTTTCCAGATACTGTATAAAAAGGATTTTAGTTGGTTTTTTATTATTATTATAACTTCTAAGTAATAATTATTAAATATATATTTACATGCTAATAAGTCTGCCTGAAATGTAGTTTCAAGTTTTCAGGCCATGAATAATGGAGAATAGTATGCCATCAAATTATTTTTTTAAAGCATCTGATTTGGGACTAGGAGGTCCCAGGACCGAGTCTGACACCCACAAGTCTGGTGCTCAAACATCTTATGAATAACTGAGCAATAAATCCATATGACTTTTTTTAATTCTTTTTATTTTATACCTGGGAAAAATACATTTAAACTATTACTCTCTTTAGATAGAATATTCATATTTAAATTAGTATAATGAGACTAAAATGTGTAATTTTTAAAAAAATATTTGTTTAGACATTTGCCCTTCTAACATTTAGATAAGAATGTTTAATCAATATATATATATATATATATATATATATATATATATATATAATTATTCAAAACAATATATATATATATATATATAATTATTCAAAACAATACAATAATTAATACAGTAAAAATATTTTAAAAAACAAATATATACCACAATTTAATAGAAGTACTTTCAACTATCTATGTAGTCGTTATCAACGAGATTCAAATTGTATTACAGAAAACTGTTACAAATGTAAACAAAAAGTAATATGTCATACATCAATTTTCCCACAATTTATTAATTTTTATATTGGCAGCCTGTCTATTTATCAAATATTGCTTTTCACTTTTTATTAACATAGCTTCTTTAATTTTGTGTTTATTATTATTTCTTTCAATACACAAAATCTTAACTTTATTAAAATCAAACTCAAAACCATAATTACATGTTACATTATAATCAAAAAATACAGATGGTGATATGTCATCATTTCTAACCTTCTCTTGTCTTGATTTTTGTACTCATTTATGTAAAAACAAATGCCCTTTATCTTTTCTCCAATGTACATCAAGATTCACCTATATATGCCTTTCCACAAACACACAACCATTTATATATTGCACAACCTTGATTTAAAATACTACATCTATTTTTTGAATTATTTATTAATTTATTTAAATTAGGAGTAGTATAAAACACGACTATACATATATTTTTATATATCTGTTTTATAAATTTCACTTGTTCATTAAAAATAAATGCTATTGATATCCAAGTATATTTTATTTTATCAAATTTAATATTTGTAATGGTTTTTTGTAATACTATTTGAATATAGTTGATAATGACTACATAGATAGTTGAAAGTACTTCTATTAAATTGTGATATATATTTGTTTTTTAAAATATTTTTTACTGTATTAATGATTGTATTGTTTTGAATAATTATATATATTTTATTATAATTGAAATACAGACATTGATTAGTAATATATTAGGTCATGTGACATATGACTTACTTTCTTTGTAACATATGTATTGTAACTGAATAATAATGTGGATATGCTGTTCTTTTAGTAACCCACAGAGTTGGGAGCTAGTTGTAACTCAATAAATATAGTGACAAATGGAAAAAGAAACCTTTAATATAATCTGAGTAAAATTATAGCCCAATTGTTGGTTGTCATTTGTAACTGAATAAAAATATATCCTGAAGTTGGACACCATTTGTAACTGGATAAAAATATGGGTCCTATTATATTCTCTTAATCATAGTCTAATTATTAATCACCATTTACAAACAATAAAAATATGTATCAAAGAAGAACAATCCTAATTTATTAATGCCCATGAATTATAGCATCATTTGTAACAGGATGAAAATAATAAACTAAACTAAAGGGAATGTCAATCAATGAAAAATAATCTAACATTTAATTCAATAAAATAATGATAATAATCTTTGTTGTAACATCATGAATTCAAATAGCCTTTAGAACAAATAGTAAAACAAAATCATTATTTCAAACTACTCTAAAATATGAGTGTTAATTGTTGTAGGTTTAGGATAAAGCAATAAAACCAAATATTATTTTATAAATAACGATCGATGCCTATTATATAATCCACTTATAATAAAAATAATAACAAAGAATTAGACAAATAAATCTTAATGTTCCTTATAAATCAAATTATATGTATATCTAAATGAAATAATTCCTGGATGCATGACTAATAATTTTAATTTGCTCTACATATCTAAAATATCAATGATATCTAAACAAATATATGACTCACTAATTGATTTCTAATTATAACTAAATAAAATAAAAATAATGCTAACTTAGCCATGCTATTCCACTAGTACTAATATGTTCTTATTAATTAAGTCAATTATAATAAGACTAAATATTTAATAATAACATTACAAAATTGATTAATCTAACTAATCTCTTCATTTTTACCAACTTATAACACAATAAAATCAAATCATCTTATTAGATAACATTAAAATGTATAATATCCAATCTCATCAATATATAAAATCACTAAACATCACATGATCACTATCTCATACTAGCACATAATTGTTATTAAACAATTCAAAACAAAGCAAAATTCTCCATACAGTAGTGCCATCTTGTGATGAGTAGGCCTTCTGGCATCCATTGATTGCTCTTGTTGGCACAAGATGGGACTACTGTATGGAGAGTTTTGCTTTGTTTTGAATCGTTCAATATATAAATTTTATAGATTCCTATTTGATACTTATTTCATACCATATTTCATAACAATTAGCAAATCATATCCAATTACTCTTCAGTTTAATAAAGCTAAATTATTAAAACTTTAGACTACAATGATCAAAACATATGAAAGATTATTAGGGTTTATTCTAATCAAATATTAATATTAAAGTTTAATATTTAAACAAAATTTATGATTCACATCAACAAACTGTAAATATAATTAGAGAAAATCACTCTAATTTGTAACAGAATAAAATGTATTACTATTACCAGCTCTATAATTGAATATGATTTCAATTTTTATGGCTGCATAGTGACTTGATATAATGTTCACTTTAATCAATAATGATTTAAAATAAATTGTATGGACATTTAATTGCAATTACCTGTACTCTCTTCAATAATTATCATATTTGTACAATCATCAAATCAATTTATATGTAATTTCTATCTTAAGATAACTGTTACTTGTTATTAACAAAATAATTACAATAAGCTGCTAATTGCTTACTAAATATTTAAGAATGTCAAATCTATTAATTTATTGCTATATAAATATCTATACCTGGGCAGATAAAAACATTAAATTCAATACAAGAAATGATATGTAATTATACTCTCTTATTCATCCTATAATTGAACTTTCAAACTATTTTGTAATTTCTTCTAATGAATTATGTACTATAGTCCATTTGTGAAGTGTATTTTATCCAAGTATCATTAACCAAGAAATTTGTATTATAAAATTAAATAACCAAACAAGTTTACTTGTTTTAAATTAATTCAAAATTTATTAACAATGGATATAAATTAAAATAAAAATATATATACATATATATATATATATATATATATATTGTAAATAAAGATTTAAAATACATACATATGATCCAATTATTTTTTATGCAATGGGTTTCAATTGATATTAATTCTTTAAATTAAATAGGTGATTGTACATCAAAATTCATATATAAAATACTAAAACCAAAAATGTATATTTACGAATGTGTTATAACACATATGCACTTTTCAAAATATAAGTGAGTCAAGGACATTCTTACAATAATGGTATTTTTATATCATTTTAGTTTTTTAAAAAATTCATGTGGAAATCTATCAATAAAAATATAGAAAGATATATCATTTGGGAATTCATAAAATATTTGAGCATTAAAATGATAGTCATCATCAATGGTCAATAAATTCCATAATTCAACTCTACCACTGCACCAAATTGTGTCAGATACTCAATTATCATTAAAAAATGAGTCATGGAATGAGGAGACAAATAAATAAAAAAAATATTATTTAGATATATTTCCTGTTTAACTATAAAAAAAACAAAAAAAAATTGAAAAAAGGTGGGAAAAATAATGCATTCAAAGGTTTATGCTCTTTTCAAAATATAAGAATCAAGGATATTCTTAATCTTCATATATATATATATATATATATAATACATATTTTGCAGGTTCATCCATGTTAAAAACTTTTAATATTAATATACTGACATTTCAACTTGGTCACACAAGCCATCCACAGAGTTATAAAAGGTAGAAAGATGGTTGTAGAGGCACTACAATCACTGATTTGAATAAAATGTTAAAATTCCACCAATAGCAAAAAATGTTAAATTTAGGAATGTTTTTTAAAAAAATCTTTCCAAATAGGAGGAAGTTTACATGTATCATCTCGCTTATTGATACAATATGGCCTTTTAAGTATCTCAATGGCTTCTCTAATTTTGCATTGGTAGAGATTATCACATCTGGATATGATCCTGGTACTAGAAAAATCAATTTTATGATATGAATCTATAGTATGAAGTAGAGTGCTGATGATAATGAGTGTTATTAGCATGCTCATCTCTCCTAACACTGATGCGACAATTACTCATATCTATGTAAGAAGCTTTACAATTTTTACATGAGATTTTATAGACCCCATGAGATTCAAGAGGGATTGAATCCTTAGACTTGTTTATTATACTGCTGATCTTTTGATGAGCAGAAAATGCTGTATCTATATTGTAACATTTTAATATATGTCCGATACTGTCTGTAGTTCCTTTTACATATGGAACACAAATCCTAATAGCTGATTTATCATCTTTTTGTTTCCTATTTTGTCTATTTTGGGCTTGAAATAAGGCTTTTTTATAAATTTGTAATTATAACTATTTGCTAATAAAACACTATTAATATGATTTATTTCTTCTTTCAGATGTGTCTCATCTGAAAGGTTAATTGCTCTATTTAAAAGAGTTTTGGCTACAGAAATTATCTGAGTTGGGTGATGATGAGAATGGAAATGCAAATATCTGTCTGTGTGTGTATCCTTTCTGTAAATAGAAAAAGATAAACTATTTGGTGTTCTGGTGACTAGAACATCAAGAAAAGGGAGTTTTCCATCAGACTCTGTCTCCATTGTAAATTTAATATGAGGATGTATATTATTTAAATGTAAGAAAAAATCATCTAATTTATTTTTTCCATGTTGCCATATGACAAAAGTGTCATCTATGTATCTGAGCCAAATGAGAGGTTTTAAAGATGATGATCCTAAAGCACGAGTTTTTATATATTCCACGAATAAATCAGCTATTATTCCAGAGATAGGTGAGCCCATAGGAGTACCAAAAACTTGTCTGTAATGCTGTCCATTGTATACAAAATATGCATTTAAAAGACAATGTTTAATTAAAGCAATAATATGGTCTGGTAAATTGCAACGTTGTGAGATTATATTTAAAGCTTCATCAATTGGAATGTTTGTAAGCAAAGACACGACTTCAAAACTGACCAGAATGTCATTAGCATTAATTTTTAAACTTTTTAAAACAGCAATAAAATGAAGAGAGTTTTTAATATATGAATTAATACATGGGATTGTAGGTTTAATGAAATCCGATAAGTATCTGGCTAAAATATGAGTTAGAGAACCTATTGCACTTACTATTGGACAAAGGGGGGTATCTGGTTTGTGAATTTTTGGAAGTCCATAAAATTTTGGACAGACACAAGATTTTTCACAAGGGATTATTTTATTTTTTATCTCTGTTTCAATAGGTGATTTATTAATAATAGCTTTTGTTGTTTTTTCCAAATACGTAGTATGATCTCTTTTTGATAGTTTATAAGTTTTATCATTAAGCAGATCTAAAATTTTATTATGATAAATGTCACAATCCATTACGACTGTGGCATTACCTTTATCAGCTGGAAGTACAACAATTGATTTGTCCGATTTTATATTATTTAATGTTTCTTTCTTTCTTTGAAATATTATTTTTAGGAAGCTTAGCTTTTTTAAAAATATTACAAATCTCAGCTCTTGCCAAATCAGCCGATGTAGAATCAATTTTATCGAGAGCTGATTCAACATTACAAACAATTTTCTCAAAAGGTATCCGGGAAGGCGTTAAAGCAAAATTGAAACCTTTTTCTAAAACCGAAATTTCATTTGTAGAGAGGGCTTTCTTAGATAAATTATAAACGGTTTTTTGATTTGGATACATAATGTTTGGGGATTGTGTTCTAATTAGCATTTGCAATTTTTTCTTTTGCTTTGCTGTTACAAATTCCGAATCTTTAAACGATCTAAAACTTGCAATACGATCAAAACTAGTCCACAGTAAAGGATGTATTTTATTACTAAGGAATAAACGTAAATGTAGCAATACTTTATCAATTTTGTCTAAATTTTTCCGAGTTTCTAGAAAGTCGGAAAAATTTAGACAAAATTGATAAAGTATTACTACATTTACGTTTATTCCTTAGTAATAAAATACATCCTTTACTGTGGACTAGTTTTGATCGTATTGCAAGTTTTAGATCGTTTAAAGATTCGGAATTTGTAACAGCAAAGCAAAAGAAAAAATTGCAAATGCTAATTAGAACACAATCCCCAAACATTATGTATCCAAATCAAAAAACCGTTTATAATTTATCTAAGAAAGCCCTCTCTACAGATGAAATTTCGGTTTTAGAAAAAGGTTTCAATTTTGCTTTAACGCCTTCCCGGATACCTTTTGAAAAAATTGTTTGTAATGTTGAATCAGCTCTCGATAAAATTGATTCTACATCGGCTGATTTGGCAAGAGCTGAGATTTGTAATATTTTTAAAAAAGCTAAGCTTCCTAAAAATAATATTTCAAAGAAAGAAAGACAAGCATTAAATAATATAAAATCGGACAAATCAATTATTGTACTTCCAGCTGATAAAGGTAATGCCACAGTCGTAATGGATTGTGACATTTACCATAATAAAATTTTAGATCTGCTTAATGATAAAACTTATAAACTATCAAAAAGAGATCATACTACGTATTTGGAAAAAACAACAAAAGCTATTATTAACAAATCACCTAATGAAACAGAGATAAAAAATAAAATAATCCCTCATGAAAAATCTTGTGTCTGTCCAAAATTTTATGGACTTACAAAAATTCACAAACCAGATACCCCCCTTCGTCCAATAGTAAGTGCAATAGGTTCTCCAACTCATATTTTAGCCAGATACTTATCGGATTTCATTAAACCTACAATCCCATCTATTAAATCATATATTAAAAACTCTCTTCATTTTATTTCTGTTTTTAAAAAGTTTAAAAATTAATGCTAATGACATTCTGGTCAGTTTTGATGTCGTGTCTTTGTTTACAAACATTCCAATTGATGAAGCTTTAAATATAATCTCACAACGTTGCAATTTACCAGACCATATTATTGCCTTAATTAAACATTGTCTCTTAAATACATATTTTGTATACAATGGACAGCGTTACAGACAAGTTTTTGGTACTCCTATGGGCTCACCTATCTCAGGAGTAATAGCTGATTTATTCATGGAATATATAGAAACTCGTGCTTTAGAATCATCATCTTTAAAACCTCTCATTTGGCTCAGATACATAGATGACACTTTTGTCATATGGCAACATGGAAAAATAAATTAGATGATTTTTTCTTACATTTAAATAATATGCATCCTCATATTAAATTTACAATGGAGACAGAGTCTGATGGAAAACTCCCTTTTCTTGATGTTCTAGTCACCAGAACACCAAATAGTTTATCTTTTTCTATTTACAGAAAGGATACACACACAGACAGATATTTGCATTTCCATTCTCATCATCACCCAACTCAGATAGTTTCTGTAGCCAAAACTCTTTTAAATAGAGCAATCAACCTTTCAGATGAGACACATCTGAAAGAAGAAATAAATCATATTAATAGTGTTTTATTAGCAAATAGTTATAATTACAAATTTATAAAAAAGCCTTATTTCAAGCCCAAAATAGACAAAATAGGAAACAAAAAGATGATAAATCAGCTATTAGGATTTGTGTTCCATACGTAAAAGGAACTACAGACAGTATCGGACGTATATTAAAACGCTATAATATAGATACAGCATTTTCTGCTCATCAAAAGATCAGCAATATAATAACCAAACCTAAGGATTCAATCCCTCTTGAATCTCATGGTGTCTATCAAATCTCATGTAAAAATTGTAAAGCTTCTTACATAGGTATGAGTAATCGTCGCATCAGTGTTAGGAGAGAAGAGCATGCTAATGCAGTTAAACAACACTCATCATCATCAGCACTCTCACTCCATACTATAGATTCAGGTCATAAAATTGATTTTTCTAGTACCAGGATCATATCCAGATGTGATAATCTCTACCAATGCAAAATTAGAGAAGCCATTAAGATACTTAAAAGGCCAGATTGTATCAATAAGCGAGATGATACGTGTAAACTTCCTCCTATTTGGAAAGATTTTTTTAAAAAACATTTCCCCATTTAACATTTTTTGCTATTGGTGGAATTTTAACATTTTATTCAAATCAGTGATTGTAGCGCCTCTACAACTATCTTTCTACCTTTTATAACTCTGTGGATGGCTTGTGTGACCAAGTCAAAACATCAGTATATTAATATTAAAAGTTTTTAACACGGATGAACCCGCAAAATATGTATTTTATATATTTAACCCGTGCAAATCTTCGTTTTAACATATATATATATATATATATATATATATATATATATATATATATATATATATATATATATATATATATATATATATATATATATATATATATAAACATTACAAGCATAAAGCTAAACTAGTTAATATATAATCAAAACTACCCCAAATCCAAAATTAAACAAGACCAGCATAAAAATAATATTAAAACACAACCTAAGGTTTCACAGCTACAAGCAGACTTCTCAAGTGTAAAGAACTACAAAAACTACACAATATATATATACTATTAAAAACTACCCACAAATCCATTCATTTCCCATCCACCCTTAATATTAAAAGAACTCTTAAATAAGTTAATTGCTTCAGAATAATAAATTTTCAATAATAAAGTCTCTTTAATTCTTCTTTTGATTTCATTTTTCTCTAAGAAGACAACCTTAGCTTCATCAAAATCAATAGTGTGGCTTGTATCTTTTTCATGTTCTGCTTTGTATGTCCATAAAAAAGATACAGGCCACACTATTGATTTTTATGAAGCTAAGGTTGTCTTCTTTGAGAGAAATGAAATCAAAAAAAAAATTAAAGAGACTTTATTATTGAAAATTTATTATTCTGAAGCAATTAACTTATTTAAGAGTTCTTTTAATATTAAGGGTGGATGGGAAGTGAATGGATTTGTGGGTAGTTTTTAATATTATATATATTGTGTAGTTTTTGTAGTTTTTTACACTTGAGAAGTCTGCTTGTAGCAGTGAAACCTTAGGTTGTGTTTTAATATTATTTTTATGCTGGTCTTGTTTAATTTTGGATTTGGGGTAGTTTTTATTATATATATATATATATATATATATCATCACTACCCCGAATCATATATATATCTCTAGATGGATTTGGGGTATATTTTTATATATATATATATATCCATCTAGTGATCATAAAATGCAAGCTATGAGCAAGTTATAAAATTTATAACTTGTTTTGTTTATCATAAATGTACCCTTGAAGGTTTTTACAATGATATAGATTGCAGAGGCTTTTACTATATGGTGAAACTGAACTGAATTCAGACCCATATAGCTATGTAGTTTGTTTGAGTGGATTTGAAGATATTTACATATTTAAAAAATTTGTGCTTACAAACTGATAGAAATGTGTTTCATAAATGCTGTTTGTAGAGTTGGTGTTTAGATCTAGTTTCTGGTCTTCCTACCCTTTACTGATGTCAGCCAACTAGCTTGAAACCATGGTTTAAAGGTTGTAGACAATGAAAGATATTGAATTCTATCTCTCTCAGTGTTTATGTAAACTAAGCTTGTTAGTGAGTTATTGGTAAAGCCCCATCTAGTGATCATAAAATGGAAGCTATGAGCAAGTTATGAAATTTATATCTTGTTTTGTTTATCATAAATGGACCCTTGAAGGTTTTTGTAATGATGTAGATTGCAGAGGCTTTTACTATATGGTGAAACTTAACTGAATTCAGACCCATATAGCTATCTAGTTTGTTTGACTAGATTTGAAGATATTTATACTTCTGAAAAATATGTGCTTTCAAACTGATAGAAACATGTTTCATAAATGCTGTTTATAGTGTTGGTGTTTAGATCTTGTGTCTGGTCTTCCTACCCTTTACTGATGTGAGCCAACTAGCTTGAAACCATGGTTTAAATGTTGGAGACAATGAAAGAGATATTAAATTCTATCTCTCTCAGTGTTTATGTAAACTAAGCTTGATAGTGAGTTATTGGTAAAGTTCCATATAGTGATCATATATATATATATATATATATATATATATATATATATATATATATATATGGTACTCTAACCCGATGTGTAATGTCACCACCAGGCAATGCTGCGGTACCATCAACAACCAGTCAGAAACCTGCAAGTGATAAAATTTTTTTTTCAAAAGTGTCTGAAAATTGTCAACTAAAAAAACCCAAGGGTATACATATCAAAATGCTATAAACTGGCAAGTAAAAAATAAATTTATATCAAAAAATGCATGAAAATCGTCAACTAAAAAAGCCCAAGGGTACACATATCAAAATGCTATAAATCGGCAAGTAAAAAATAAATTTATATCGAAAAGTGCATGAAAATTGACAAGTAAAAAATAAATAAATGCCTGATGCTGTATATATTCAAGAAATATTGCAAAAGTCCAAATTTAAAAAAAAAGCACTCAAAATGCAATAAAATTTAAAATTAAAAAAAAATATATATAGCTGAAAAATTAAAAAAAAATATCTGAAAATACGTTAAACACCCCCCCTTCCACAAGCAATAATTATCCACTTAAATTGACAAGTAAAAATGCCTGACACTGTATATATTCAAGAAATATTGTGAAAGTCCAAATTAAAAAAAACAAACAATCATAATGCTATAAAATTTAAAATTAAAAAAAATATATATAGCTGAAAATGAAAAGCAATATACAAGAAACCATTAACAATGGTGGAAGGCAGGAAATGCAAAAACAGAATTTCATCAAATTATTTATTAAGCTTCCAATTTGCATTTATCTGCAATGCATTCAAAAGCAATTATTTGGTCTCTGTTTTAAAATTATGGCATTATCATTTAAATTTGTCAAGCAGTACATAAAAAATAATTATCAACGTAAAATATACCCCTACCACACAAAATAATGGAAATTCACAATTTATGTCTTAGGTGTAATACTTAAAAAATAAACGTTTATAAACATTATCAAATCATTTAAATTCATCAATATTTAAAAAAAAAAGCAATATACAAAAAATAATTACCAATGTCTTTCCAGAAATTTCAATGATTGCACTGTTTTTGTTTCAAGAAATTATTTTTCAAGCTGTGCCAGAAAGCCATGACTTCACATTTTTGAAGATACAAAGATGATGTGTAATAGAAAAAATATTTGCAGCATAACAGTTTGAAGATACAAAGCTTTCGTGAAATAGAAAAATTATTTTCAGCATAAAAATCCATTAGCTATCAAATAATAAAACGAATTAAATATCCATTATCTTTTACAACTTTTTTTTAAAATTTTGCTTTCTAAGGTTAAACTTATTAACATTGAAAAATGGCGGTGCTCACTGTAAATCAAATCTATTTTTAAAATTACCATTTAACATACTCATAAAAGTTAAAAACTGATAAATAGTTGCCTAAACATTTCATCATATACGCATGTTATATGAGATTCTTAGGAAAATACTGAATGAAATCTATACACATATGGCAATTAAAAATTTAAAAAAGAAATATAATTGCACCATAATTTTTTGGATCACAGTTTCTACACATTAATGAAATATGATGTAATAGACATTGTACAGAAAAATATAATTTCCAAAGCTGACAAATTTAATCCAAAATGTTTAATTACGTGTTAATTTTTTCGTACTGGTAGAAATACAGGTTGTTGGGATTATTTTTATTTTTTGATTGAGTTAATATGGATTATTTTCTTACACAGATGAATACAATGGTGAACATGCACAAACCCATGCTGAAATATTAGCCACTGACATTGAAGTAGCATCTTTTTCATAATTTTTTTATGGTATTTACTATTCAAAATGAACAAAATTTGGGATCTTCTTAAAACAGAATATGAAGCAGTGGAGTTCCTTGAAAATAAAAGTGTTCTGCCTACTCAAAAAGTATGTGTGAATGGGCATCAAATGAAACTTTATGTTAGACCAATGGCACAATGGAAGTGCAACATTTCTGCTTGTCAATGTTCCACAGCACTTTGGAAAGGAACCTGGTTTGAAGGCTGCAAATTATCATTTGTTACAGCCATCCGACTGATTTACTACTGGAGTGCAGACCAATTAACCATCAAATCTGGAAAAAAGGATATGGACTTGAACAACAAGACTGTCATTGCATGGAAGCAATATTTGAGAGAAGCCTGTAAAGAAAGTCTGCTATCTTGCCCATCCTGCAAAATTGGAAGCCCAGGGAAAATTGTAGAGGTAGAAGAAACTTTATTTACTAGATGCAAAAACCAGCAGGGTATAATTTTTCTGCAGCAATGGTTATTTGGTGGTTTATGTAGGGAAACCAATGAGTGTTTTATTGTTGCTATGCCTGGTTGAACAGCATCTGTTCTTCTGGATGCCATTGAAGAACATGTAGAACCAGGATCCTTCATATATTCTGATTGTTGGAAAGCCTACAAAACCAAGGAATTGAATGCTGCAGGTTACCAGCATTTAAAAGTAAACCATTCATACAATTTTGTTGATCCCACTACAGGAGCACATACTCAGAAATGTAGAAAGACTTTGGGGACTTTTGAAATGGTGCAATAGATAAGAGAGAGGAACCACTTGACATCATTTGGATTCCTACTTAAGCAAATTCATGTGGCGAAGACTGCATCATGATGAAAATCTATTTGATTCTGGACCAGCTTGACAAATAATTTATTGAAACAAAAACAGTGCAATCATTGAAATTTCTGGAAAGACATTGGTAATTATTTTTTGTATATTGCTTTCTTTTAAATATTGAAGAATTTAAATGATTTGATAATGTTTATAATTGTTTATTTTTTAAGTATTACACCTAAGACATAAATTGTGAATTTCAGTTATTTTGTGTGGTAGGGCTATATTTTACGTTGATAATTATTTTTTATGTACTGCTTGATGAATTTAAATGATAATGCCATAATTTTAAAGCAACAACCAAATAATTGCTTTTGAATGCATTGCAGATAAATGCAAATTAGAAGCTTAATAAATAATTTGATGAAGTTCTGTTTTTGCATTTCCTGCCTTCCACAATTGTTAATGGTTTCTTGTATATTGCTTTTCATTTTCAGCTATATATATTTTTTTTAATTTTAAATTTTATAGCATTATGATTGTTGTTTTTTAAAAAATTTGGACTTTCACAATATTTCTTGAATATATACAGCAGTCAGGTATTTTTACTTGTCAATTTAAGTGGATAATTACTGCTTGTGGGAGGGGGGGTGTTTAACGTATTTTCAGATATTTTTTTTTTTTTAATTTTTCAGCTAGATATATATATTTTAATTTTAAATTTTATAGCATTTTGAGTGGTATTTCTTGAATATATACAGTGTCAGGCATTTATTTATTTGGTACTCTAACCCGAGTGATTTTCATGCACTTTTTGATATAAATTTATTTTTTACTTGCCGATTTATAGCATTTTGATATGTGTACCCTTGGGCTTTTTTAGTTGACGATTTTCATGCACTTTTTGATATAAATTTATTTTTTACTTGCCGATTTATAGCATTTTGATATGTGTAGCCTTGGGCTTTTTTAGTTCACGATTTTCAGATACTTTTTGAAAAAATTTTTTATCACTTGCAGGTTTTTGACCGGTTGTTGATGGTACCGCAGCATCACCTGGTGGTGACATAGCACGTTGGGTTAGAGTACCATATATATATAATAGTTAATATATATACCATATATATATAATAGTTAATGGAAATAAATATATACTGAAGATGAATCTACCTATATGTTCACATTATTCTAAAAAAATAAAATAAAAATAAATACCTGAGGTCAATTTATAATTGATGAATAGGGAGATAAATATATATTTTTAATTAAGATAATAATTACTAAGTTATGAAATATAAGTTTCAATTTAGAAAAACATAACACTCTTATATTTTAAGCATGTAAAATCAATCTCTACTTCTTTTAAATTACACTACCATTAATATCTTATACAATTTTATATATATATATATATATATATATATATATATTAGCAAATGATCTGATCAATTGTCTTCAGATAGAATATTTCCAAAATAGTACCATAGTTCTAATGTCTATTTGTTGAATGTCATTCCAATGATGTTTTGTTATTCTAGATAAAGTATAGAAATATCATAAAAAGCTATTATATTTGAAGCATATTTTATTAATTCCGATATTGCCTAAATATTCAAATTATTTTTTCATGTAGCAGATATTTGATCTATGGCATTATCAGTATGCAAACACTATTTCATATACATGATACAATGTAAATATTCTTTTCTTTAACAAGTATTTGATTCCTAAAACATTACAAGTGAACAAACACTTTCATCTATGACAATGTGATGAAAATTGAACCAATTTCTATCCTATGCATAAATAATCCACCAATGACATAAAATTATATCAGCGGATGAACATAATCTTTATGTACATTTTTATGTCGTTAGCATTTAGATATTATGTTTGCCGAGTAAGTAATACCTGTTTTTAAAGCAAAGAAACATTCCAATGGTTTTTTGAAAATGCTAAGAATTAATTTTAATACTTTCAATAAATTGTTGTCTCCTACAAATTCTTGATAAAGCTGCCCAGTTAAGGGATGAATACTATTGCTTTTATTCATCATTATGTCCATTTAATAATCATTTTCTTTTAAGAACAAATAAATAAAAAATTATATGAGGACACTTAGTTTTGCTTCTATTGAAGCCAAGATAGAGAGCGCTAGTTTAATCTGCTTAGTCCTGTAAATATTTTTTTTTAATTGACATAAGGGACTAAAGCATCAGTCCATACTAACCTTTTCTTTAATTCCAGCCAGAATTCCACAAATAAAAATCTTATTACACAATAATAATAACAAATAAAAAATATTTCACAATTATTACATATAACAAACATTTACATTTTTAAAATACAAATAATATTTTTTCACTCCAACATCATTAAATAACTTAGGCTACATTCCTCCAATATTATAATGGAAATATACATTTTACACATATTTTTCAATACAATATTATATAAATAAAATAACAAACATATTTGAGACATTAAACATTTAGATGTATTATTTGTAACCTACTATTGTGAATCCAGTAATGAAAATACATATAATAAAGAAAATAATTTGATAAAGACTATAAATTATTATCTACACATTCATTTTAAAAATAAACAAAACAAATTCACAGTTGTTTTATATGTCATAATAATAAATATTTTTTATTCCAATATTATGTGTTGTCATAGCAACATATTTTAATTCCCATCAGGTTAATATTTCACTATTAAAATCAAATCCAAAAAACATGCTTTTTTATGATATACATTACATCACATATTGAAATTTATTTCAAATTTCAGTAGGTACAATATATGTATGTATATATATGTACATGTAAAATAAATAAAATGTCAGTTAATTAAAAACAAAATTGTAATTATAATTGAAATAATAAATTTAATGGTTTACACACTATTACAAACAATCCTTAAATCCACAGAAGTACTTTTGGTTAATTTCTTAAACCTGCCTCAACTGCCATTAAATTCAAAAACAAAAGTGGAAGCAAACGTCATCAATTCAATTTCCACGAATCTCGTATTTTAATGTTAGCAGCTTGTCAATTTATTAATTGCATTTTATTCCTGTTTATAAAAATTACCTCTTTAATTTTTCTTTTACTATGGTTTCTCTCTTCATGAAGAATTTTCACATTTTCAAAATCAAATTTAAATTTATATTTACATATTTTTTTGTGATCAAAGAAAACTGAAGGAGATATTAAATCACCATTATTTTTACTTTTTACATGCTTGTATAACAATTCATGCTACGTCAATCTCTTCTCAATACTGCATCTAGATTCACCTATATATGATAGCATACAATCACAAAAAATTTGATATATGACATTATTTTTCTGCTTGACAGGTATGACATCCTTAGAATTATTGACTGATTTATTAATATTGTTTGGAGCATAGAATGAAACATTAAATACATTCTTATATAAATCTTTAAAAAATTTCACTTGTGGATTTGAAATAAATGGAATAGATATCCATTGATTACTATTAATCTTCATTTCCTTTAAATTATTATAACTTTCTTTAAATTGACATAAAGTACTGTTTATTTGTTTCATTTTATAACCAACATCAAGCAATTTCTTGGCAAATATTTCAATATTTTTCAATTTATCACTTTGGTGAAAAATTTGATTTTGAAAATGTGAAAATTCTTCATGAAGAGAGAATCCATAGTAAAAGAAAAATTAAAGAGGCAATTTTTATAAACAGGAATAAAATGCAATTAATAAATCAACAAGCTGCTAACATTAAAATATGAGATTCATGGAATTTGAATTGATGATGTTTGCTTCCACTTTTGCTTTTTGAATTTAATGGCAGTTGAGGCAGGTTTAAGAAACTAACCGAAAGTACTTCTGTGGATTTAAGGATTGTTTGTAATAGTTTGTAAACTGTTAAATTTATTATTTCAATTATACATATATATATATATATATATATATATATATAT
Organism: Epiperipatus broadwayi; assembly: GCA_028023455.1. Lineage (NCBI taxonomy): Eukaryota > Metazoa > Onychophora > Udeonychophora > Euonychophora > Peripatidae > Epiperipatus > Epiperipatus broadwayi. Next base: position 70,626 of record JAQFVV010006593.1, on the reverse strand, counting down.
ATATATATATATATATATATATATATATATTAAATACAGTAAAATTTATATAATTATATAAATAATTATATATTTATGGGAGTTATGAAATGATGTCTCATGTTGATTATTCAATGTTATATAGTTGACAAAGACTAAAAGGAATATAGTCAAAAGTACTTTTAATAAAATAAATTAAATTATATGAATATTACTATATTTAATATATATAAATTTAAATATTACATATATTTTGGAAAGAATACAGTCATCAAACTCAATTTATTACTTATATATATTAACTGCACACTGTTATTTGAATTTTAAATTATTCATTAACTGCATTTCTCAGAATGTAGAATTAATATTTGTTCATCATTTTCAGGATTCCTACTATTTGATTCTTCCAGATATTGCATTTCATGATATTAAATAATTAATTGCTTTATTTTGTTTAAGATTATTTGTGGATTGCTAATGGCTGTCACAGGAATATATTTTTAATAAAATTTTGTTAATATTTTTTTGAAATCCTATTGGTGATTTGTTTTTAAAATTGATTTTAGATACTGTTGTCCATTTGAGATCCTATACTAAAAATATGATTATATTTATTTTACTATGAATCCATTCATCTCATGTTTTACATAGAAATATTTGACAACAGTAAGCAATAATCATATCCTACAAGATTTAATCACAACCATCATAATGGACTTATTTAATGAATTTACTTGTCATTTCATTATTTATAATAGCATATACAACATTCTTTATGTGTAAAGCAAAAGGGTTTTTGTCTTCTCACTTCAATAAGATGCAAATTCCTTCTGCAATTATTTATTTATTTAACATATGAATTTTTTTACAGATCAACTGTTAACTATTAGTAAAATATAAAAGTTAACTTTTAGGGATTCCAACATGGAAATATAGATTTATTAGTGACTTTATTAAGTTTTTCATATTTGCAACTGCAGCTATAGATTTAACAGTCATTAATTACATGGTTTATGGTTTGTGTTTGTTCATATTTACATCATTAGTGACTGTTAAATTGCATTTATAAAGCAGACAAGTGCAATAATCATAAATTGTCTAGAATCTATTGATGAAATTCCAATTACATCTAGGAAGATTAAATTCAGCAGGTTGTATTATTATATCTGGTAAAAGAAATTTGTTTGGTTTCATGTTTTACTCAGATTGTAGATTTTTGATTGAATGGTCAAAATGGGGAACTTGATTTTAATTAAGCTTTAGAGAGTAAAATTATAATCTTGAATTATTGGAAGTTCAACCTGTTTTACAGCTTTTTCTATATTTTCTGTGAGGTACTTCTCTCCCAATAACTGGGGGGACAAATATATAAAAAACAAGAAAATGAACTGCAAAGGAATAGACTTGAGTATGACAGTAATATTTCACATAGTAATATTTAAAGGTTTAGTGTCAGAACTTGTTCCTCAAATAGGAGCACAATAGTCTCCAAACATTATAGCTAGTACTTGGGAGTCTGTATGTAAGTATTTGTATCACAGCTCCATGTAGTACCAGCCAGCTTTCACATGTAGTCATTTCTAGAAATTAAGTTTGATTTAATCTTAAATTCATGAGAAAAATAAATTAGGATGAGATCCAAGAATATTTCTAAAAAGCATGGTCTGAGATTGGAATTTTACTTATTATTATATTATATTCAGATTATGAGATGATTTCCTGTTGTTTAAATGGATTAGAAATAAGACTTCAAATCATTTCTTACCCTTACTAATGTTTTCTACTTTATGAAATAATCTGCTTTGAGAAGTTGAAGCAATATCATCAGCACAAATAAATTTCTTGCATTCAGAATTTGGAATGTCAAGGGTAAATATAATAGCAAAGTCAGTGTAAAAACTGAATTCTGGAAAACTTTGTTGCTTTTATGATTATCATTAAATACCATTTGAATTTTTTTTTTATTGGAAAGATTTTATCAATTATAATACTTTTCTGCATTTAAGAATTTTGTAAATTTTTATTACTTTTTAATTTACCTTTAGAGCTTTATTAGTGTGAATTATTAAAGTTAAACCTGTTTACAACAGTTTCTTTATGACTTAAAACCAGTTTGCTTTCAATTATAAGCGTAATTCTTATTAATATGATTTTTTTCAAAAGAGCTTCTAAAGAGCATATATAAATAATATTGGGTGTTAATTTTTTGATCACTATTGGGTTTCAAAGTTTTGCTCTTATGTGAAATCCTTGGAATAGTTTCTGTATGAATAATGTTACTAAGTAATTATGTCTGCCATGCTTTGCTTTACATCCTGAACTTTTTAGGAGCTCTGAAAGTTTATCTACTCCTGAGCCCTTCCTGATTTAAGATAATCAAGGACACGTTCAACATCTACAGGTTAATTAGAAGAAAAAATAAAAACAAAGAGCTTTTCTAATTGCTCTAACAAGCTTTGTTGATAAAATGGTAGCAAGAAAAAAGCATTTAAAATGTCTCTATCAAAAATCACACCCAAACCCCAGACCAATAGTTTCATGCTTTGGCACTCCTCAGTGAAGTACTAGGGTAGCTTCAGACACTAGACCTAAAAATACTAACCCAAACCTAGCATTTATCTGAAAGTTAACTATTGAGGAGGAAATTTTGAACTTTTAGATACCTACATGTCTTCAAACCAAGCGATCTAACTCAAATAGCTATATGAGGCTGAGAGATTTTCAGTCAAACCATATATTAGTAGTCTTAGCAATATAATATCACTTAAGACTTAAAACCAAAGACTATAAATAGTTAATAAAAATAAAAAAATATTGTGAAAGAGAAGTTTGCAATTTTGCTCCAGTAATTCTTTTTCTCACCCTCTCAGTCTTGCTTTTAGAAATCTTATATATAAGATTAACAACCAAATTAATAATGAAAATAGTAATTATAAAATTTAGAAGTAGTTTAACACCAACAAATCTTAGTTAAAAATAATCAGGCTTTATAATTAGATCTTGTAAAATTTTATTTCTGTATAGTCTCTCTTCATTTTCTCTTCTAATAACAACCAATGATTTTACAAGTTTGTCAGAAGATTTTGATAAATAAGAGCTGGATATAAAGAGCACATCTGATTTATTCCAATCAGGAATCAATTGTTTTCAATATTCATGAAAGCTAGACTCTTTAATAGTTGTTATTATGAGTTTCTTAAATGTATCATCCAGCACATCTACTTCACTTAGACTTTCTTAAATTTCTTCTTAAAACTAAATACTTGTTACTGATAGGAATATGGATTCATGATTTGGAAGAATAATTTAATATTAATAATTTAGAAGATAATGATAAACCAATTTTCATGAAAACAAAATATAAATCAGAAACCATTTCTGTTTCCATTTACCTAAAAGGAATGTTGTTTTGTTTGTCAAATGGTATGCACATTGTATAAATACATTCATTCTAAACTTTGAAGACCTGCACCCCAAAGAAAACAATGAGAATTGTAATTTTCTATAAATATGGAAGGGTAAAAGAAGATCTGTAATAGAAAATAGGACTAATTTGTCTGGAGAGTTTGTTGAATATTGCAACCATAAAAATTGTCAATCTCAATGGGACTGCAATATAATTTGAACTATCTCCAGTACAAAAAATAAAAGCATGAATGCATTCTATCAATAACAATGTAAATTCATTAATGTTAAGAAGATATGCATCATTAGAGGAATAATGGGTCTGCTAAAGTACAATTATTTCAACAATTAATTTAGAGAAGATCTCCATTTCTGGATTTTGATATATCCTCAATGTTTAGTTGAAGTAATTTTATGGTGATTCCTAATTGAAGAGAAGATTGCTCTGCAAAGGAGATATCTGCACTCTTGAGATGTTTCATAGTTGTCACTACCATTGGCTGCTTTTTTTTATTTTGAGAATGTAGAATTCTCACATCTATGGCTCTGGTATGGATTTTCCCCATAATTTCACTGCAATTCATATTAATTGATTTACGGTTATATTTTTAAAGTTTGCTATCTTTAACCAGGAATCCATCAAGATGAAGTCATATGAAGATAATTATTTCATTTAGTAATATCTGTAACTTGCAGAGTGGGTTGTGGAAAGATGGCCATCTATCCATATTTTTCTTTAACTATAGTGAAGAAATTGTACAATTTTATTGTGTGATATGAAAGAGTTTTTAAAAAGATATATAATGATGTTAAAGTGATTAAAAAGGATAATCGATGTTTTTCACAATATTCTTTTACTATTACAATGTAGCAATGTTACCAAGAATATATATTAAGAAAAATATAGCATTCTCAATTCATACCTTAAGTTTTTATAACCATTTCTACCATATTAAGTAAAGTACTAATATGTGGAAAAAATTTTAGACAGTGCATAAAAAGTATAATTACAAATAGGTATTGCAAATATTTTATACTTTCAATTAATCGGTAGCATGAATATTAAATAATTATTTCATTCATTGAGAAATAGAAAAATATCTATCTTGCAGATTGCACTTCATATATTATACATTTCAGATGCATTAAATATAAATGGTGAAACGAGAACCACCATAGCTACTAGGATATCACAACACAAGTATAGATAAAATAAGGCACATACGAATCCAGAATGCACTTCAATTTTTGCTCAACATCAAAAATTGTCAGGTCATGTGTTCGAACCCACATCTGCAAAATTAGTTTGTACTGAGAGGCACGATATTAAGCGAAAGGTAAAAGAAGCATACTTTATAGCAAAGGATTCTTTCGCCATTAATCGTAAGGATGCATGTTTTGCTATATCTAAAAGATGGTCTTAGTGACTCATTTGCATATAATTTGCATATCAGATTTATTTATATAATGATTCCAAAGAAAGGATCATAACTGGCTATGAATATGAGAAGTACATCTTCTTGAAAGCGCTCAGCCATTTAATTTAGTTTTCAATTTGTTGTTATAGTTTCATGTTGGAAATGTGAAAGCACGATTTAATATTATTATATTGAAAACAAACGTAAAGTATAAATATATAGGTTATTACTAAATATAAATAAATAAATAATTTTATATTATGATTGTTAAATTATAAAGTTTGATGTTTAAGGATGAGTGGTGAAAACATAATTTTCAATCAGAGATAATTTAAATTGAATCCATGTCATTAATGGTTTTGTCAAAAATGATTGATTTTACTTAATTCGCAATTATAATAAAGAATAATTTATTAAGTTGATATTTTTTATTTCTATAGAACAATGCGAATATGGCAATTTATGTTTCACTGTTACTATTTGCAATTTAGAAGATATTCTGAAAATTACAGTAGAAATAATTAGTATTTTTAATTTCCACAAATTATTTTAAGATAAATAACAATAAAAAACTTCTCTAGGCCTCACAACTAGAGAATCTGTGTTAGGTAGCAATCGATTTGTCAGTATGAAATCTATAACGAGATTCGCCTCCTGCTTCTATACGTTCCTGATATGTTATCCAAACATTTTTATTTTCCTTAAGGTATAGTATATAAACATACAAAGATAGAATTACTCATATAAGCTAAAACTTTAATGGGTTACAAAATGTATATTTATGGTTTCTTAAAACACATGCGCGCACGCACACACACATATATATATGTTGATACGAAGATTTTCACGGGTTGCATATATAAAAGACATATTTTGCGGGTTCACCCGTGTTAAAAAATTTAAATATTAATATACCGACGTTTCGACTTGATCACACAAGTCATCCACTGGGTAATAAAAGGTAGAGAAAAAAAACACACGCGAACGCACAAACACACACACACACATATATATATATATATTACGTAATAGTGCACAACCAACATTTTTTTTCTATTAATATTGTTGTCAAAATTTTAAAAATATTTATTTAAAAGCAACAACTAATGATTAGACTTCATGGTGATACAAAAAGAATTAATATTCATAAGTGTGTACACCAGGGTGATTTCTTCCTTTCATAGCCATTACAGCAGTTTTATGGAAAACATTTTATTTTGTGAAGTAAATGGAAAACAGAAAGAGCAGAAATAACTGGAGATTATTTAAGTCAACTAGATTTTGAAAATGATGTGGTTGTTTGTTGTTTTTTTTTTTTCAAATAATTCTTTAGAACTGCAGGAAATTTTGCAAGAGCTATCAAACTGAAAGCAAAAAAGTAGACTAAAGATAAATACTAAAAAAAGTCTAAAATAATATTCAACTATATTTTCAGAAAAGAAAAATAAATACATTGCTTAAAATATTATACCATGTATATTAAAGATGAAGCACAATGAATAACATTATTAATTATAAATTTAAACTTGATTGGAATGCTTTTGCTGCAAATAATATTTAAAAAAGTGTAGGTGCCCAAATGAGCAATTTTTAATTATGTTTGGTCTACTATTATTTAATTGTTTATGAAACTGAAATTTGGATTTAAAAAAAAGCGCTACACAAACTGTATAATATACAATGAAGGATTGAGGGATACATATGTTAAGATTAATACGAAGTGATTGAAAGAAAAATATATAACATTATTCAAAATGTTAAGAGGCTTAAATGGAATTACACTGAGTATATTAATAAAAAATATATCATAGTCAAGCATTGGTGGCCGAGAGGTCAGCGACAGCTGCTTTACAATCAGTTGTCCCGGGTTAGCGGGTTCACTTCCTGGCTGATGCTATGACACATGAGAAAAAAAAAGATATATACAAAAAAAACGATAACTATAATAATAAAAACATACATACATGGATAAACAAAAAGAGTCTGGCTAGAATAACATGTAGAGTAAAGGCTTTGATTTGATAATACTTTAAAATAACCCAAAATATTTTATCCTGCAGTGAATATCATAGTAAACAATGGTGTATATGCAATATATTTAAATTTATTTATTTTGTAAATGCAACAATATAAACTATAATAAACTCCACTTAATGTGTAAAATTAGTAATCATCATTGATGAAAAAGATGATACTAGAACAAATAATTTAATAAAAAAATAATTCCCATCTCATTCTATTAATCAACTGACACCGAAAATCTTTACTACTACTACTACTACTATTACTACTACTACTACTACTACTACTACTACTACTACTACTACTACTACTACTACTACTACTATTATTATTATTATTATTATTATAATTATTATTATTATTATTATTATTATTATTATTATTATTATTATTATTATTATTATTATTATTATTATTATTATTATTATTATTATGTAAATGATAATACTAATGTTACTATCAGAATGTGAATAGTATTTAAATAATTTAATTTTGGCCTAATCTTTCTGATATTAATATTAGTTACCAGTGTGTATAAGATTTTCATTAACACCACATGATCACCATTTCATAAGCTTACACATGCTATTAATAAGAGTACCAAATTCAGTAGTTCCACCAAATGCAAGCTTCGTAGCTTTATAGTTAACCAAAATCCAAGGCACCTTATTTATGAAAGCCACAAGATAGAAACTAAACTGGAGATTTTGGATGAATAGGAACAATATAGGGATTTTATGCACAAACCTTCTTGCATCAATTGATTACTCTGGCTTACGCTATGTGGCACTATCATATGGAGAGTTTTGTCTGTTTTAACTAGAAACTAGTTTGTGAATATTGGATGAATAGACACTAGATAGGAATTTTATGCACAAACCTTCCTCCATCTATTGATCATGAAGGCTTGCACTTTGGTGGCAGTACTGTATGAAGAGTTTGGTACTCTTATTTTCATTAACAACTGATAGAATCATAGAAATATAGTCAGAATTGTCAATGAAATGTGAATTTATTTAATTAATCATTCAACCTGTTCTGTATTTTTCCAATTAGTAGATTCATTGATAATAAATAATTTTGATAATATTGCCTTACATACTAAATAGAAATTGCCATAATAAATATATATGAAGAGATGATAAAGAAGAAAATAGTTTTAAATTTATTAATTGTTGAATTAAATATATTTACTATGTTAATACACATTTATATTAAGTCATGTAAATAAAGATACACTAAAGAAACAAAGCAGTAATATTCTAATTAAGATAAAAACATCTTTTTTTAATTAAAAAACTTTATTAATAACAAACAATATATAAGTGTTAATCTATTTATAATAGAATAAAGTTATGCTACATAGGTAAAAGTTTGATAAAACTACAATTGTAATGATACAATAAGTTGTTTAACTTCTATGACTTGTAATCCAAGTTTGAAGAGAGTCATATTATAGTCAAGATAATGAAACTGAAGAATAGACCAGATATTTATTTTCAGAAGTGACATCTGATGGTAAAAGTTTAAGCTATGAGAGAGCATAACTGAAGTAGATTGTTAATAACAGTAATGTGATGTGATGTATTATGGTTTCTCCTTAAACGAAGTCAAGAATATCTCAGCAATTATGCCCAGATAAACCTGTTAGCCACTTTATTTTACATTCCCCACTCTATCCCATTTCCACACTACTGTCACCAAGTGCAGTTCTTCATAATCAAAGCATGCAGGAAGGTTTGTGCATAAAATCCTTATCTAATGCCTACTCATGCAATATCACCAGATGAGTTTCTAGTTTATAGCTAGATAGATATTTTATGTACAAAATCTTCCTGCATTTATTGATTATAAAAGATTGCACTTGATGGCACTACTGTGGGATGGGGACATAAATATTTGGGAATCATCTTAAGTAATCAGAGAAATAGCTTGGATGAATGGGAGAAAACATTGAAATAAAGCCAAGAAAACAAATGGACTGATAAAGAAAATAAGTGTTTTCATATAATAAATATTATGTAGCTAGAATTGTATTAAAGGAAGTGGCAATAGCAGGATTAAATTATGGTAATAATGCTTTATATTTTAGTTAAGAGATGTTAGATTACTTAGAAAAAGTGAAAATAGAAGTAAAAAAACATGTATTAGTTGCAGATGTATGATCAGCAAAGGAGGAAATTCAAGGAGAAATGGGATGGTCAAGAATTTAAATGAGAGATGTGAAGAATAAAATGAAAATGTTTGGTAGATTTCAATTTATGGATAATAAGAGAATAGCCAAAATAGTATTTAATTGCATTATGTGTAAAGGACAGGTGACAAGATGGGTGAGAATAGTAGTATAGTATGCAGAAGATTTGGATACAAAAAGAGGGATGATTATGTTAGGACAATTGTTGAGTGTTATAGTGGCAAGGAATGGAATAGAAGAATAGATGTATTAATAAAAAATAGGGAGTTGCAGAAATGGAGAAGTATATGGAGAGTAAGAAAAGTTTAAAAAGTTTAAATATGTATAAAAGTAAACAGAATATTGGGTGTGAGTTAATTTATGATAATAGCAGAGAAGGTAATTTACTCTTTAAGACTCAAACAGAATCATTAGCAACAAAGGAATATACACATAAATGGAAAGTGATTTAGTCTAAAAATTACACAAGGAAGGCATAGAAAATAGTAGGCATCTGTTAATTGAATATAAATGCTTACAAAAAAAGGGGTCCAAGTAATGGAGTTGTGGGTGAATAAATATAAACAAAGTGATTATACAGAAATTGGGTTCTTGGATTTTCTGCTGGGTTTGGAAAAAATAAGGGGGATTTAGATATGAGGCCATAGAGTAAACAAATATGTTGTTGTGGAAATGTAATGCAAGGTAGAGAAGAATGTGGGAAAAACAGGATGGGGAATGAAAAGGCAAAGTAAGATGACTAACAGGTTTCTCTGGGCATAGTGTCCTCATGAGAAATTCCTCTCTCTGAAAAAGGAAAAGCCACAGTACATCACATCACACATTGTTATTAACAGCCTGTGTATGCATATGAACTGGTCTTGTGATGTTTTGATGAAATAAATTGTTGATTGTCAATTTTTGATCATGATATTTCAAGATAAAAATTTGAAAGGGTATAAATATAACATGAGTCATTCCTTGTTATTTCTTTTGACTACACATATTCTTTATTAACAGTGTGTAAGCCACATGGTTCTTAGTGTGTGAATAATTACAGATGCATTATAGAGCTGAAGGTATTTTATACATTTTTAAAATAATTGCTTGAGATTGATTATAAGCTTATAAAACAAAAATTGGCCTAGAGATGAGAAGTATGGGCACATTTGGAAACACATTTCTTGTAGATATTTATTGCACAAAACACATTTAGGTTCATGATTTAGCTTAAATCAGTTAATAAGAAGTATTTTGGTTGGAATTGTACACTGTAATAAATAAGAAAGAAAACAGGCAAAACTCACTATATGTATTGCCACACATAGCAAGCTAGAGTAATCAATGGATGCCATAAGGATTGTGCATAAAATCTCTATCTAGTGCCTACTCATCCAATATCCCCAGACTAGTTTTTGGCTGTGACCTTCATCAGTGAGGAGCCTTGGATCTGAGAGCACTGCATCTAGATCTTAGAATCTAATGCAATCCTCTAGCAGCCACTTTTTATCTCCACTTAACTACATTGATTACTCTAGCTTGCTGTGTGTAGCAATACATATAGTGAGTTTTAATTGTTTTAAAACAGTTATAAGTAAGCATAAGAAGTGGTGGTCATGTGATGTTTATTGGCTTAAGAAAGAAAACATTCAGTCATGACTGAGCGCAAAAATTTTGAAACATATTTAGTATCTTAGCAACTGCCTGTATTATTTATAGATATCTAGATGGATGCCATCTTTTTAAAAATCTTTAAATGATATAAACAATGAGGAGTTTGATATACTGGTTTAATAGATTAGTATGCTCAATGGCATGATCTATAAAAAGAGACAATTTAATGTGTAAAATTTAAACAAGCATTGGTATTGGAAAGGGGATAGCATTAAACTATGGATTAATAAATGTTGCATTATATATGTTGAACCTAATATAAGTTCTAATGATTTGCAACATATCATGAAAGCATGCTATTCCGATGAATAGAAGATGTGAAGAAAAGCCCCAGATTCATGCTTTAGTTCTTACACATTCATGGGCTATAAGAGGCAAGTATTCAATTAAGAATAGAATTCCCCATATATACTTTCACAATGGGATACAGCATTCATGGGCAAAATACATTTATTTTTCTATTGGATGGCTTCATGATGAGATGATTTAAAGGTAGGTTAATTGCATTTTAGACAGTTTAATTGGGATAAAAAAAATGATGGTTACCAATGAAGAAAGATATTGATTTATGACCTGTAGGCAGTTGCCATAAAGATGAATTCCAAGCTTCTTATTATGAATCAGTTGATGTTTGAAAAGTATTTAAAATATTGAGAAGTATGGAAAGGTTTTGAAGGCATCTGAAGATTATCAGGATATCATCAGCTTGGATGGGAGTTCCAAAATAAGGAAGGAAAAGACCTTCAGTGCATATAAATTGCAAATAGCAATGATATAATGTACCATTTATTTATATATATAAAGTACAAATTACTTTTTAATATTAATTATGATAGAAAGGAGAAAGGAGAACGAACATGACCTTTATTTTTTTGTAACATAAAGTTTTAAGAGAAAGATAACGTACAGTGAAAGTTTAATTTTTCTTTTTTTTTTGAAAATAAGTTAAATAAAATAAATTCAGTGTTGGAAAGTGTATATTGAATCATTGATTAAAATAGCGAAAGGAAATTTCAAAAGGCGAAAGATTGCTATCAGAAACAACTTTCGGATGGTAATTAAAAATGGCCGAAATTCGCAGCGGAAAACAGACTTTGTAGAAAAGAAAAGGAGAAAAATGTAGAAGTTGTAAAGTAAAACAAAAGAAAAGAAAGGACGTGCAGCAGAGCTTCTAAAAAGAATCAAAGGTATAAAAGGAGCGGACAGATTTGAAAAGGGGTCTTTTTACCTGGGTGTTCCAATAACGCTGAGCATTTAGAAGTGTTTCATATTCTTTTTTTTAAATGTGCTCACTTAGATACCAGCTGAAATCGCCTGCCATGAGTGAGTAGAAAGTTATCGCTCGCCGACACTTTCTCTCGGAAAAAGTCACCTAGATCGTCCTCGTGCTACCTAAAATTGATCGGAGATTCGGACCTAAAAGAAAAAGAAGACAGCTACTGTGGACTACTCTCTAACGGAATTGTACGTCGGGAAGATCCATGACCTACGTAATGTTAACTTACCGGTAAGTAAATGTACATAAATATTTTTTTTACATAAAGCTTTATGAGTGATGAACTGAATTGAAATGTTATACGATAAAATTTTCTTGTATCAGAAGATTCATGAACTGAGAAAGAAACCAAAATGTCGGGACAGAAAATCAGACAAATTAATGGATACTCCAATATTCGACACTGATTAATGAATTCATATACACAATTTTTTCCAACGTTGTATTTCTTATCATAATTATCATTATTAAATGTTTAACAAATTATAATAAATCATTATTATTAATATCACTTTCATTGTACGTGTCAAAGAAATTAATACTAGGTTATGTAATTTTTTTTTAGTTAGTAAATTTAGATCGTATAATTATTACCTTACGGACTACAATATTTGACGCAGTCTCAGTGGGTCTAACGACCCTGGCGCCCTCAAGTAGAAATTAAAAACTGGCTCTGCTCACGATTGTACTTGGTAATAATTCTAGGCCGAAGTTGATCAGGAAAAATAGCTGTGTTAAGAATAGAAATACAACTTTCTTTTTTTTTCTTGATACAGTTTGATCAACTCACGCTCAAATATACATGTGGGGCGTATTGTGGTCTAGCAGAACGGAAAATGCTACAATGGCGACCCAACTCGGGCTTCGATTTAAAAAAACCACGACCTGAGAAAATCTAAAAACAGCATAAAATTGAGTATTTAATGTCTGTAGCCGGAAAATAAATATGACCGCAAATAGTACGCAAGTCTAAAAAGTTATTGCGTAAGATTACAAAAGTTTTTTTAGAGTAGGATTTAAATAAGGACTAGAGTGAAAGAAAATAATAGCTTATAAATTATTAAATAATAAATAAAAACGATCAAAGGTAGGAAATGACGGAAAAGGTAGAGGGGGACGGGAGATTATAGGGGTGATAAAAAGAGAGGGGTGTCAGTGAACGAATTTATTAGCAAAGCAAAATAAAATATTAGATTTATATCGTAAAAAAAATTGATAGCGTTAAGATTTTGTTTACTGTAGCAAAAATAAGCAATACGGCCATATATGAAATTGAGAAATAATAAAAATACACAAAATATGGCAGAAGGCGCGGAAGAATTAAAAGAGGGTTTGGAACCCTTAATAAAAAAACTATTATACGAATGCATGACAGAATTCAAAGAAGAGATAAAAAAAGAAATGGCAGAGATGGTCAGAGAATTGAAAGAAGAAATAAGGGTAGAAATTAAAGAAATGAAAGAAGAGTTAATAAAGGTAGTAGATGAGAAAATAGCTAAAGGGTCACAGAGCACAGAAGTGGTAGAGTTGAGATCCGATAAACAAGAAAGCAAAGAGATAAAATTCATAGAAAATAGAGAAAACATGCCGAGTGCAGTAAACCCCTTTTTGAAATTAAAAATTTTCCATGGACAAAATGGAGAATCACCGATGGAACACTTAAACAGCCTGCAGGGGTACTTTGCGATAAACCCCATGTCGGAAGAAGTTAAACTAACGCTGGCAGTTAATCATTTACAAGGGACGGCGCAAGCTTGGTGGGAATCCTTGCTTAAGAAACCGAATAACTTTACACAGTATGGTCAAATATTAATCAAATGCTATTGGAACGAGGACCACCAAGAACGAATTAAGAATAAAGTGGCGCAAGAGAAATGCAGAACAGAAGAGCGTTATGTACCATTTTTTGGAAACAAGTAGCGCACACGTCTGAGCGCTGACGGAGTGCAAATTAACAGAAAAACAGATTATCAAGATTACGCGGAAAAATTTTCCCGATCCAGTAGGGCATCTGTTGGTAAGTACCGGATGTGAGACAGTAGAGAGAATGGCAGAATTGCTTAGTGCTTTCGAGAACGACAACACTGGAGAAGAGACGAGTCCTAAACACTTCGACAAATTACCGAACCAGAAGGGTCGGATACAACTGAACACTATGGTGTTGACTAATAGTGCTGGAAGGGAAAGAGCACAAAACGCTCTTCCCGACTAAAAATAAAGGGAAGGGAATCCGTGCAAGACCTCCAGAAATAGACGGAAAAGTTAGGAGTGAAAATAAATACAAGAGAGAAGACCTTGATATAAAATGGAGAGACTGGTGCGAGCAATACAGAGAGGGGGTTCGATCCTTGTCACTCTCCGCCATCAACCAGTTATAGTGATAGATAACATTGAGAGATAGAGTGGGCCGGATAACACCCTGCAGATCTCGGATGTGCCTCAGAAAAAACGAAAAGAAATAATGATATGGCTGGTGTGAACATAAGTCAAGTATTTGACCGGGTAGGCGGTCACTAAAGAGGGAAAAAAGCATAACCCCAAGTCCTAGTACGCAGTATGTAACATAAGACCGTCTTTAAACGCTCATCAGTCTATTTCTAGCAGAGATCCCGATATTGGGGAGGACAGACCAGGTTGCCACGAGCCTGTAAGACTCAAAACGATGAGCAACGCTCGTTTGTGCTTATAACTTGGGGTCTTTAGCGTTACTATTACGATTAAGCGGAGAGGACAGATGAATGTGGAAATATTTTACATTCCCGCCGAACGTCGCTTGTGGAATGAGTTCACACAATATATCAGCGCGATAATAAAACAAAACACACGAATATGGGCATGAAGACTTCTTAAGAATAAAATTAGTTTAAACCTACATTTTATTCTCATTCCCCTGCCCCGGTGGTATTGTACCATTTATTTATATATATAAAGTACAAATTACTTTTTAATATTAATTATGATAGAAAGGAGAAAGGAGAACGAACATGACCTTTATTTTTTTGTAACATAAAGTTTTAAGAGAAAGATAACGTACAGTGAAAGTTTAATTTTTCTTTTTTTTTGAAAATAAGTTAAATAAAATAAATTCAGTGTTGGAAAGTGTATATTGAATCATTGATTAAAATAGCGAAAGGAAATTTCAAAAGGCGAAAGATTGCTATCAGAAACAACTTTCGGATGGTAATTAAAAATGGCCGAAATTCGCAGCGGAAAACAGACTTTGTAGAAAAGAAAAGGAGAAAAATGTAGAAGTTGTAAAGTAAAACAAAAGAAAAGAAAGGACGTGCGCAGAGCTTCTAAAAAGAATCAAAGGTATAAAAGGAGCGGACAGATTTGAAAAGGGGTCTTTTTACCTGGGTGTTCCAATAACGCTGAGCATTTAGAAGTGTTTCATATTCTTTTTTTTTAAATGTGCTCACTTAGATACCAGCTGAAATCGCCCGCCATGAGTGAGTAGAAAGTTATCGCTCGCCGACACTTTCTCTCGGAAAAAGTCACCTAGATCGTCCTCGTGCTACCTAAAATTGATCGGAGATTCGGACCTAAAAGAAAAAGAAGACAGCTACTGTGGACTACTCTCTAACGGAATTGTACGTCGGAAAGATCCATGACCTACGTAATGTTAACTTACCGGTAAGTAAATGTACATAAATATTTTTTTTACATAAAGCTTTATGAGTGATGAACTGAATTGAAATGTTATACGATAAAATTTTCTTGTATCAGAAGATTCATGAACTGAGAAAGAAACCAAAATGTCGGGACAGAAAATCAGACAAATTAATGGATACTCCAATATTCGACACTGATTAATGAATTCATATACACAATTTTTTCCAACGTTGTATTTCTTATCATAATTATCATTATTAAATGTTTAACAAATTATAATAAATCATTATTATTAATATCACTTTCATTGTACGTGTCAAAGAAATTAATACTAGGTTATGTAATTTTTTTTTAGTTAGTAAATTTAGATCGTATAATTATTACCTTACGGACTACAATATTTGACGCAGTCTCAGTGGGTCTAACGACCCTGGCGCCCTCAAGTAGAAATTAAAAACTGGCTCTGCTCACGATTGTACTTGGTAATAATTCTAGGCCGAAGTTGATCAGGAAAAATAGCTGTGTTAAGAATAGAAATACAACTTTCTTTTTTTTTCTTGATACAGTTTGATCAACTCACGCTCAAATATACATGTGGGGCGTATTGTGGTCTAGCAGAACGGAAAATGCTTCAATAAGGAAGATCCCCATGGAATGCTATGATTAGGATTTTAATTCTTCAGTTTAATCAATCTATTAGTGAGGTATGGCAATCATCATATTATTGGATTCACACAGATGTTCGTATAGAGCACTGAAAAGATGTTTTCAATTTGAGAGATATGGTAGCCTTTTACTGCATAATATGAAGTTGATGGTTTTAGAAAAATAAGTTCATTTAGTTTTTTAAATTATTTTTGCAAAGATTTTTTGATCTATATTCCCAAGTGTAATAAGACAAGTTATTTATAGAAAGGTATATTGCATTTGATCTTTTTCTGAGACAAATTCTTATGTTGGTAGAAAAGTTGATGGTGTTAAGATTGCTTAAGCAGTCGATTGTAGCATTTATGCAGAATCGAAAATACAATTCAGTCAAACTGCCTGCACTTAGTAGTTGAGATAAGATCTGAAGCTAGAGTGGTGTGTGTTTGAAAGTGTGTGATTTATTGAATATTCTTGAGAATATTGTGTTCTGTAGTGAATAGTGGGCAAATATTGATCAGCTGCTTTTATACTAGATTTTAGGTATTCAAAAATTTCCATGTCAATATTGGTTCTAGAAAGAAGAGTTTTTTTGGATAAAATATGATAATTTACAATGGTTCTTATGAGCTTTGAAAGGTTTGATATTATTTTATTAATCTATGTGTTATTATATTCTTGTTGTAAAGTATGCTCAATTGGTTTGCTTTATTTTTCAGTTTATGTAAAAGAGCTTTGACATCATTTATTTGTGAGATGGTTTGCAGAGTTGTAGCTATGTCACCAATATGCTGTTTCATATGATTATTGGAGGCATAACTTGTTAATCAATTGGAATAGCAATGGAAGAAAGGTACCACACCTAATGATGATAATGACCTGCAATTATTGTATTCTAATTCATTCTGCAAACAAATTATTATGTTTTAATTGCATATACAATTTCAGCCATAATCATCATCATTACTTCAACTATTGTCAACCCACTATAGGACAATAAGTCCTTCCAAGTTTAATCCATTTCTCTTGCTTATAACTTATATTCTCTATAACTCATCCAATCATCTCACATAAATCTTTTTCTAGATTATTTGCTGTCATGTAGGATGCAGTTTAAGACTTCAATTTTTTATCTACACTGTAATATTATCTGTTCCAATTAGATGTCTGCTTTAACTTCACTTCAGAATTAAAAGTTTCAATGAAAGCACTGATCTCTGTGTGCTTGCTTATCCATGTTTTTCATTTTCTTTTTGTTTAGCTTAAACATCTCTCTCAGATTACCAATTAAAAATTAGTAAAATGTATTTATTAAAATCTTTCCTATTCAAATATAGAGGTATTTTTTTAACTACTAAATTATGCTTAGTAAAAACATTTCATTTTTAGTTTATTATATTATTATTTAATAATATTGTCATCATCAGGGACTTTGATCATTCCATCACCAGATTTTTATTGCTATGGATGGCAAAAAAATTGGAGAGTGGAGAGGATTGAAGCCCATCCATTGAAGTGTGTAGATTTTCTATATTAATATAAACAGAACAATGATTATATATATATATATATATATATATATATATATGAGAGATGATGATCCAGACCAACTGATGAGTGCTGGTTTAGCATGAAATACATATATTGGAGATGTGTATGACTTATATTAGATAGAGTGGATGGACTGTAAGGACCTTGAATGTCTGGGTCCAAATCCCTTTTATTATATTATTATTTATATTTCCATATATATTAATAATCTGACCAAAATATTTTATCATAAGGATTTCTCTAATTTATTATTATTAATTCTCATTTTCTTTTTTTAAAAAGGCATTCTTGTTTTAGTCTTTAGAGCATTTTTAATGATCTATTTTTTAACTTACAGATTTGTGAACACTTCCTGAAGCTGCTATGCATTATTTGTGAAAACAATCAATGTAGATATTGTTTATAAGCCTACGTAATTTAAGTAGTCTTTGTTTATTTTTTTATTTTTTTATTTTATCCACAACATATTTCCAATTAAAATTACTGTGAAAAGTTTTGATGAGATAGAATCATCATCCATCAATATTTGTCTTTTTAGCATCATTATCTAGTCTAATCATTGCTGTTCCATTTTGTTAAACATTATTTCAAAAGTGACAATATTTAAGTATCTATTTTGATACTACAAAGCGTAATTCATCATCAATGTTCATAGAGTTAAATGCTTTTCATAATCTATAAGTCCAATCATGATGTCAACTCAAACTTTTTTTATATAATCTTTAATATTTGAATATGTTCTTTTGGTTGGTTTGAATTTAAAAATTGTTTGTAGACTTAAGGTTTTATAATATTAGTAATATATTGTATAAAACTAATAGAAATCTGATGTATCTATTGTCTCTTACATATCTTATTCGTTTGCAATATCTTTATTGCGTTTTTTTAACCATCAGGTATATTTTTTTCTTGTGACATTTGATATACAGATTTGTCAAAATTTTTTTTATTATTTATCTGCTTGTTTTAAATATATTTGTAACTCCATCACTTTATAGAACTTTTTTATTTTCGAGAAGATATAATTACATATCTAAGCTGTTTATTTAAAATAAATAAAAGGTTAAAAACAGTTTGTTTTCTTGTTGTTTTTACTATATAAATTTTTGCAAAATTATTCCATACATTTATCATTTTTTTAAAATGGTATTTATAAGATTACTATTTTTTTAGCACACCATGCTATTTTTCTTCTTCTTCTTTCTCTTCTTCCTTTTTCTTTTTCTTCTTCTTATCATCATCATCATCATCATCATCATCATCATCATCATTATTATTATTATTATTATTATTATTATTATTATTATTATTATTATTTTGCATCATTTTACAGAATTACATGTATTCAATTCTTCTGCATGGGTCATTTTAAAACATCTTATATTATTTTTGTCTTCATAAATTTCCTTATCACAATTAAAAACTTTATAGTATATATATATATATATATATATTTACTATAAAGTTTTATTTATTTACTATAAAGTTTTTATCACAATTAAAAACTTTATAGTATATATATATATATAGCAGGTTTTAGCAGAGCTTTAAATATTTCTTATTGATATTAAAGTATCAAATGTTAGTATTGTCATTTTTTTTTATCACAGGTTGGTTTAGTCATGAGTATTGTATCTTACATTTCGCTAATGAATCATTACTATCTGTGTTGAATCTATAAAACATAATACAGTTTTAAAATGCATATTTTTTGTTAATCAAACCAAAATTCAGTTCTGCTATTTTACTTATTTTTACTCTGAAATTTTATTTAAAAAAGGGGGAGGGGTTCTTTATATTTTCACTTTGAAAATTCTACAAGTCTCTACCTGCTCTCAGTTCTAACTTTATAAGCAATTTTTTCCACTGCATTAAAATTAATGACCATTTTAAAATGTTTGATCTGATCGTTATAATGAGAACTTATAGGGGCACAAACGTGAATTATCAACCTTTGGTATCTTTTATTAAAGTAAATAACTAATTTTATCAATCTATTTTATAAACTACCAATTTTTGTAATTGGTTCTTTTTTTCAAATATATTTATTATAAATATCATTCTAATTGTTATTGGTATATCTTTATAGTAAACTACATGCCCAACATTTTCAAATTGGTTATCTCTCTACTTTTCTTCTATATTCATAAAATGCCCTATTTAATATCAGATAATTATCCATCAAATTCATAAAGTTTTCACTAACTGGAAACTGATAATAGATAGTTAAACAAATAATCAGTATTGAATGATAGCCTAAAGTTGTAAATAGTAATTTATAGAACTCTCTGCCTTGGTTTGTGATTCCAGAAAATGTGAATCATAAGACAATAAAAATTTCTTTAAACTTTAATAATCCTATAATACCTTTAAATCATAATATAAACAAGATATAGGTAAAAAGGAGTGATGCTACAATATTATATTTTTATAATAATATAATAGATCATGTATATGCACAAATACAATAACATATATTATCCGATTTTACATTGACTTAATCATTGATTAAAAAAATTGATTATGTAATAACTAAAACACACATGCTTATTATATAACGGTGTCTATATATGTAATATATAGATTATATGAGCACAGGCTTTCACACAACCCACCTCTCTCCACACTATCTTATAACACTGATACACTTGAACACATATATGTTGAAAAGATAAATAATCACCAATATACATATTTCATACTAAGCCAGCAATCATCAGTTGGTCCAGATTACCACCATATCTACACATATATGCTATAGGTACTCAGATATATATATATATATATATATATATATATATATATGATATATATCGGATCATACTTTATATATATATATATATATTAAGATAGCCAAACCTCATACTTTAATGGACAGGCTTCAATATACTCCACACTCCAACCCTTCAACCGTCCATCCAGTTGAAAATCTGATGATGGAATGCTCAAAGGCCACCCTGAGGCCGATATTCTTTTCACACCCAAATTGTTAGCTTTCTTGAATTTATATTTATATCATTAGATTAAATTTATCGTAAAAATAGCAAATTTATTATATGTAATAATTAACTAATATGAATATAGAGACATCATTACTTAATAAGTTTAGTTCAACAAAAATTTTTTTTTAGAAAAATGGAACATTTTTTTTTTTTGGCATAAATTATTATACTATTGTATGCAGTTAAAAATTATTATTAGTTTTTACTATTATTCTAACTTATGAATAAAAAAGTTAACAAATTACTTTAAAAGTCCCTACAGAATTAAAGAACGATCTTTAAATAAATTGCCCATATCAATTTTCAAAATTAAAAACAAAAAAGTAAACGAATATTAAAAATAATGAGACTGGAATAATTACGTATTGTTTAACTTTACAATATTAAACTAATTAAATCACATCAGTTCATACTGGAAGGTTTTCTGTTTTACTTCTGATAATAATTAAATATTTTTATTATAAAATATATCTAAAGTTAACCTCGTTCAACTGGAAGGGTTTCAATTTTATTTCTGATAATAATTAACTATTTCATTATAAAATATCTCTAAAGTTATCCGCGTTATTCTATAGAAAAGATTAGTAAAATAAGGAGCCTAATCTTTTCATTTATTAAATATATATATATATATCAAAATTATGTCTCAAAAAGAAATATGTAATCTCATAAATTGTATTGTTATTAGTTAATTATTTAAGCAAATATTATTTAATTAAATCCCAGTTTGGGATCGAGTTTTATTTTTTATAAACTGAAACTGTTGACTAAACAAAACATTATTAATTCATCAACACTTTATAAGTCGCTATTCATTTCACGCCTCAGTATTTAAATCTACTTTATAATCTTTAATGAGCTATTTGTATCATTAGGAATATATAAGCAATATCAAATTATCAATCACGGATAAAATATTATGGCCTTAGTCATAAAGTCTACTGCCTAATTATTCCATACGACTTGAAAACAGAACTCATTATTAGTAATTAATAGTTAAAAATAACGTTTAAAATCAGTTTCTATTATTGTCAGCACCAGAATCGATCATAAGTTTGACACTTTATGACTATACCAAACCTCACAGAGTATTTTCCTGATAACTTTTTTAAAAAAAAAATGGAAATTTTGATAATCAGTTTGTTTCTAGCAATCTGATATTTTTGCATTACATATATCAAAATATTTGATTTAAAATTTATAATCCAAAACATCTTCTCATAAATATTTAATTATAATTTATTTTTATTATGGCTATGACAAAAATAAAATATTAATTTGCATAGTAATATTTTATATATATTCTAATACTATTGATTTAGTTAATTATAAATCAATTTATTGGAAGTAGGACTGATTTCCAGCAATGAATGTCAGGATTGAGATTAAATTCTTTATTACTTTGACAACAAAGCAGTATTGGAATTAGCCAAGCTATTAGTGATATAACAATATTGATATTTTTTATAACTACATTTAGCCATTTATAGCAAAGAACAATAGTATTACTACTGTAATAGTATAGTTAATGAATGACAGTATTAAATATGAGAACAGTACAGATTTATTTTAATGAGTTGTATTCAAATTACCATTTGGATACCTGAATATCACATGATCTCTTATCTAATGTAAAAAATCTAAGCTAATATATATATAAACACTCAGAAAATTATGGCATAAATGCATGTCAAAATTTGGATGTGGAAGTAGTTTGAAACCTTTAGCTTTGTCATTAAAGCTAAATTTCCAGCCATCTAATTGTTTAAATATATATAAAGTTTATATGTAAATTTTTTCCAATTAGTTAATTTTTATTGCAAGCTAGTTTATCAGGGCTTGATAGTTAAATGTTAGTTTGTCCTTTAAGTCATTTTTGAAAACTTTTACAAGTCTTATATATTTTTAAAGTCAATTTTTAATATTTTATTCTAATGATTAAAACCCATCTGTGGCTATAAACAACTTCAAATTGCTTAAATTAGGTATATTTTACCATGTACAATAATAAATTAATATTAAAGCTATTAAAAGCTAAAATTATTTTACTATATCTTCCAGTATATTAACATTCAAATTCAAATTAAACTTTAAGAATAATTAAATTTAAATCTTTAATGTTAAGTATTATTATTTAATTTACTTGCTTATATAAGACATTTTTTATTTAAGTCATTTATCAATAAAAGTATATATTTTTAATGCTAATTGTAATAAGATTGAATCAGTGAAAATAAACATAAGTCATGTTAATTAAGAGAAAATAATGAGATAATTTATTATTATTAAAAGTTATTAGTTTTCAAATTAAGAAAAAACTTTAGAGAATGTGTATGAGTGTGCTTATGTTTTAAGTTTCAACATTCACTTTCTTGTTGCAATATTTAATTGTTCTTAAATTTCTTTAATTTTAAAAAAATAAAAGTATTCTGGTAAACTTCATATGTGTTAAATATGTATTACATTGTTAAAAAAGAGTAATATAAATTAATATTCTATTCAAAATGATATAATTTATTATGTAACAATTTATTTTATTGTAATAATTTTTAGCTTCATAAATAATTATCTTAGAATTTAATATTTTAATTAATAGTCTAAACAGTATTAAATAAATTTATTTTAATCATAATTTCTAGGAGACTAATTAATTTTTGAATTCTAATGAAGTAGGTTAAGTAGGAAATGATCCTAAAATGTCAGTTTCAATCATCAAAATCAATCACATAACAAAGGGGTATAAAAGAAAAAAACCTTACACACTTTGGCTTAATATTACTACGATAATTCCTTTTTTCTTTCCTTTAATTAATTTTCTAGTTGCAGAATTAATTATTATTTTTAATAATTCTCAATTTAATTATTTTTATTCCACTTTTTTTTTGCTAAAGTAATATATTACTTTAAATAAGTTTTAATCCAGGAGCTAAAGCATTAAACAAAAGTTTATTAGAAAGTCTGTAATTTATAGTGCTATTAAAAATGACAGAAAGTATAAATAATTATTATTCATCAATTATTAAGTGATTTTTATGCAGAATTAGTATTTCAAGGGAATTTTCTATGGATCTCCACACTTATGTAAGAACTTTTATTGATTACTATTTTTTATTTATAATAAACATTACTATTGTTTCCATATTCTTTATGCCATAATATTAAGACTATTAAAGACTTGATGCTTAAGTAGTATTTTATAGCAGTTGTTTGTATTTTGAAATGCTTTTGCTTAATAATAGGAAGATGCTGAAAAGAGCAAGAAATTTATTACAGGATTTTAAAATGTTTATTCTTCAGCAACATCTATTTAAAAATGTATTTATTTCAATATCGCCATACCTTTAAATAATGTTTTTCTTCAAAATAATTCATTATTTTAATGAATAAATTATTTAAATTCCAGATGGCAGAACCTATTTATTAGTTTTGAAATGACATTTTAATTATTTATTTATCTTAACTTTTTTCAAAAAATATCCATGGCTTCAAGTCACTTGAAAACCATCAGTTTTTATATTACCAATGTGTTTTTATACTTATTTTAAAGCTTAAAAAGTACCGTAAAATGCTGCCCTTTCTAGAAATATTTTACAAGTAAAAAATCAATAATATTGATGTAAGAAGCTACAACAATGGGAGAAGGCAGGCTTTCCTGGATGCTGATTGGGTGGTTCCCATTTTGAATAGAAGAAGAGTGCCTATCAATAATTTTCACTGCTCCAACTTCTTTGTTTTGATTTTCAAAATGAAAATAAATGTTTTAGAGTGTTTTTTTTATTATTTTTCATACATATTATAAATTATTTTCATAAAATATGTTGAAAATATAATTATTTTAAGAAAATAGTAAGACTTTAGTAAAAAATTCTTTACTTTTACATGAATGTAAATTGAAAAAGAAACCAGTACTAACAACAATTTTGACACTTGTCAACAATTTTGGTACCTGTCAACAATTTTCATTGCCCCAAGCTCTTTATTTGATTTTCAAACAAAAATGAATGTTTTAGAATATTTTGTTGGTATTTGTTTTTACATATAATGTATTTTGATAAAAAATCAAGTCATATGACCTAATTTTAATAAAGCTCCTATTTACAAATGTTATATATAGAGTAAGTTAAAAAACAAACTCTTATGAAGCTTCAAAAATACCCTCAACCTCAGACCATGGTTTCTGCCTCTAGCATCATCAGTGAGGTGCTAGGGAATAAAAATACTAGAACTAGTCCAGCATTTTATCAATGCCTAACTATTGAGAAGAAAATCTGAAACTTTCAGACATTTAAATGTCCAAAAATCCAGCTATCTAACTCAAATAGCCGTATGTGACTGAACTAAGTTCAGATACACCATATATTAATAGCTCTAGCAATATAAAATCGCCAAAGCATTAATAGCAAAAAACTAAAATTAAATTGATAAAAAATCAAGTCATATGACCTAATTTTAATAAAGCTCCTATTTACAAATGTTATATATAGAGTAAGTTAAAAAACAAACTCTTATGAAGCTTCAAAAATACCCTCAACCTCAGACCATGGTTTCTGCCTCTAGCGTCATCAGTGAGGTGCTAGGGAATAAAAATACTAGAACTAGTCCAGCATTTTATCAATGCCTAACTATTGAGAAGAAAATCTGAAACTTTCAGACATTTAAATGTCCAAAAATCCAGCTATCTAATTCAAATAGCCATATGTGACTGAGCTATTAATATATGGTGTATCTGAACTTAGTTCAGTCACATACGACTATTTGAGTTAGATAGCTGGATTTTTGGATATTTAAATGTCTGAAAGTTTCAGATTTTCTTCTCAATAGTTAGGCATTGATAAAATGCTGGACTAGTTCTAGTATTTTTATTCCCTAGCACCTCACTGATGACGCTAGAGGCAGAAACCGCGGTCTGAGGTTGAGGGTATTTTTGAAGCTTCATAAGAGTTTGTTTTTTAACTTACTCTATATATAATATAATGTATTTTGATAAAATATGCTGGAAATATAATTATTTTAGTAAAATAGTAAGATTTTAGTAAAAAATTCTTTACTGTTACAAGAATGTAAATTGAGAAAAAAATCAATGACATCCACAGCACTTTCTAATTTGTTACAAATGTTCTTTTTAGGTTTTCTGCTATCAAATATTTTTATAATTATAATTATAAATTTATTTTTGAAAAAACTTTTACTCACTTTTATAATCTGACAAATTATTAATATACTTTTTACAAACAAAACTAAAATGAATATAATATTAAAAGATGAATATATTTTCACTACTGATTTTGTAATTGACCAATCAAAAGTTGTAAAACTTTAATTCACTTGGTCAATAAAAAACTGTTCAGTTAAACAAATTTTTTTTCTGTGAAAGAGTTAATGACTGAATGAAAGCATTCACTCACAAAACTTTTAACTTATAATTAATACAAGATAGAGGTAGAAAAAATATCTCCCAATTCTGTGAAATGAAAATTATTAACTTAATATTTCATTTAAAAATTATTGCTGGACTATTTATGTTTAACAATTAATATTCTACTACTGTAATGAAATATGTTCTTAAATGTTACTATTATTACTGTTTAACTGCAAACTGTACCACATAACTGGAGCAGTTGCATATGTTGTAAACGAAATATAAAATACTTTTTATTTTTCAAGCTTATTAAGCAGTTAACTTTTTATTACAAAACTGTTCTACTACAGGCTTTAAGTGAAATCCTAATTTAAATATTTTCATCACTTTTAAGGTTATACAACAAAATAATTTATAAGTAGGAAAATATTTAATATTGGTTGTCAAAATTTTTTAAACTGAATGTTTACTACTTTAGAATAAAGAACTCAAAATATGATAAAAATGGTAGTATATGGAATGTCTAAAATAGCCTACTACCTGCCCATCATATACGTATCAAAGACCTTCATTAATAAAATCAATAGGATATGTGCAGGTCTGTTCTGGAAGCACCACATAACCTCCATTAGTATTTCAAGAATGCAATATCACAGAAAACTCAATGGAATGTCTCTACATTCCATTCTAGGCATTAACTATCAAAAAGGCCACACACTAATCTTCAGCCTTATCCAAAAATTTGGCCAAACCCTAATATTAAGAGAGGTAATACCTACAGACACTCCCCCTCCTATCAAGGCTGGTTGGCTAGACCAACTAATTTCCCTTCTAAAACAACATAACAGCACTGCTACTGATGTATTCAAAAACAAAATTAACATATGGGATGCACACAATTTAATAAGCCTTAAACCACCTCAAATTAAACCAAGTCTTGGCTGTTCCAATTACAGAATCACCACCTTATTCAAATTCTGGAAGTTGGAACCCAAATTCCTCGACTATCTAATAAAGGTGAACTTAAATGCAATGCATACCAGTTGGTTTCTGCATTACAAAAGAGGCATAAGAAACATAAATCCCATTTGTTCAAACTGCTTAATGCATGAAGAAACATTTTAACACATTATGCTTTCTTGCATGGGATTGGGAAGGATTAAACTCATAATATCTCAAAATAGTATTATTGATTACTATAAAATTCTAACAATCAAAGAGTGTATTAAGAAAATAGACTTCCCCACCATTAGGATAGCAATATTTGTTACATATTCTATCTGGGTGACAAGATGTAAATTAAAGTTTAGCATTCCCCATCCAGAAGCAAACTCTTTCTTCCTTGCTACCCTTTCACAACTACAAAAGAAAGACAGAATGCTCTCCTCAAAGTTTCTACATGAAGAAACACGGAAATTGCTAAAAATACCCTACCTACAAAATGACATCAATCTTAATGATTGATAAACTATATAACAGGTAAAAGAAACATGCAAATATCTGATTAATGTATGGACATAAAAAAGTCCTAAAAACACATTAATTTTTCTCTGATCTATGATCTGACTAAACAAACAAATCAGATCTCATCTCATTCTACACAAACTCTTGGAGAACCTATAACAATATAAACATATATAACTATCACTGGAAACATTTGTATATACCTATTATTAATAAACCTAAATTTTTTTAAATAAAAAAAAATCAAATTGATTATGAATGCAGATAACATTGTTTTCTTATAAAGCAGCAATTTTTGAAAGAGTTGATAATATAAGTGTTTTTAATGGAATAAGAAACAGTTTATTAATAGACCAGGCATAACTGGGCTATATAAAAAGTCTGATGTTTTTTTAAATTGATAATTGATGGCTTTAACAATTTTTTTTTTACATTTAATGTAAACTAAACCAAAGATTTTAATATTATATATTAAACATGAGAAATGCAGCCATACTGTTTTTTTTCCAAGTGGTTTTTATTAGTTCTTTGCATAAACATAATAATATGCTAACCAAAACTTAACGTAAATACATTATTATAGTATCTATTTTTCCCCTCAATAAATGTCATATTTCAAACATGAATTTATGTATTGTAATTACATTTTTTTATAATTTAAATATTATACCTCTGTACTTAAAAATACATTTTTCCAAGCCTTTTTTTTATTAATAGTGGATTTTGCTTCCTTTACAGTTTTTTTAAAATTGGTTGTGAATTGATACATAAATTTGATATGTGACAACCTGCTGGACAAACATTCATTAACCAATCAGACAAGAGAGAAAATAAAAATTTTATATATAAGATGGACCTGCAATTTAATTTGTATTATATAAACCATTAATATCATTATGATCCAAAGCTCCTCACTGATGAAGGCCACAAGCCAGAAACTAGTCTGGGGATATTGGATGAGTAGGCATTAGATAGGGATTTTATGCACAAGCCTTCTGGAATCCATTGATTACTCTGTTTAGCACAGGTGGCAATACTGTATGGAGAGTTTTGCTCTGTTTATCATTATGATTACTTTACAATCCATTTTGATTTTATAAATGATGACTAATTATTTTGACCAGTTATTACTGTAAACATCCAATTGACAAAGAATGTAAATAATTTTTACACATTACTGTGATTTAAGTCTAACATAACGTATGTAAAAATAATAAGACCATTTTGATTTCTTCATATAATTTGTACAACTATTATTCTATATAATAACTATTTGGTTAAATTATTTTTTTATCATGTTAATAAATTTACATAAATGTAATTGCATAAGAAATATTAACTATCATTTATCTTTTGTGTTGGTAAAGTCAGTTGTAATAGCAATTCTATAATATTTTTTTTGTTAAAAGTTAAAGTTGGATGTATTACATATCTATAAACTAGTGAATTCCATCTATTAAAATAATAAAAGTCCATTAATCAATGCTTATTGCAAATGATTTAGACATTTCATTCCACACTTTAAATTATATTTTATTTGCAACAAATATCTTAGAAAATAGTTTTATATATTAAATAGTATTAAATACCATAATTTTATTTTTTTAAGTAAGATAACTTTACTGCCTATATATATATATATATATGTTAATGTATTTTATATATATATATATATATATATATATATATATATATATATATATGATTTAATATTCTTATTATTTTCGGAATATTCCGAAAATAATAATAATATGAAAGTCATCTTTTATCAAGGAAAATATTATATATATCAGTAATGATTATTGATGCATATGAATTTATTGATGAATTAAAAACCCATTTTCAATTGAATTAAACTTGCATGGTTCCTTAAACACAGATTTCTAATGGTAAGATTTTTTTCAAAATTAGTAGAAATGTTGTCTATCTACCATATTTTAATGACATATATAGTCAATAAGTCAACTTTTGCTTATTAAAGATTTGTGTCTTCTAATTAAATTATTATAATAGATTTTTTGTATTCAAGTTCAATTGTTTTGATATTTTCTGGCACTGATGAATCACTTTATTCTTTATTAAACTAACATGTTTTAAATAATGTAAAGTGATGTTTTTAAAATTGTTTTTCTGATATCTTTTTTTATATTAATGTCATATTAACATATCTATTCAGTGTTACATTTACTAATAGACAATTTATTTTTTGTATGTCATATGTAGTTTTTTAAATTTTTGTTAATCATATCATCTGATTTAAAAATAAAGACTTGTGAAAGTTTAGATGAAAATTATTCGTTTCTGTAATTATGAAATATATACTCCATGTAATGATACTACAATGATGGTTAAATATAATTCTGTTATTATGAACTGCATATTCTAATTGTTGCACAAATTTTATTTAGTTATTTTTTCCCATAATATTTTTTTATCTGGTATCATTTTTATATATTTAGTTCAAAGATTGATAGATATAAAAAAAACATTTATAACGCCAATGTAATAAACGGGAAAGAATCGTGCTTTTCCATCTCTAGAAAGTGAAATATATGAAGACAATGAATAAATTTGCATAAATTAAAATCATCATCATCAGATTTTCAATTGGATGGACGTTTGAAGAGTTGGAGTGTGGAGTGGATTGAAGCCTGTCCATTAAACTATGAGGATAGTCTATCTTAATATATATCTGAGCACTTATACTATATATGTGTGTAAAGATGATAATCTGGACAAACTGATGATTGCTGGTTTAGCATGAAATACGTATATTGGTGATTATTTATCTTTTCAGCATATATGTGTTTAGGTGTATCAGTGTTATTAGATAGAGTGGAGAGAGGTGGGTGGTGTAAAATCTGTGCTCATATACCCTATATTACATAAATTAAAATCACAATTCAAGCTGACATTTCCAAGACAGGTTATGAATATGGGGACTAAAGGTTCCCAAAAGTTCTCAGCCTAATAATTCTCTTGATATTACGTTTCACTTTAACACACAATTTGTAACTTACAAATAAATTTAATGTATTAGAAAAATAGGGCCACCCATGATAAAATGGTTATTATCTTTATAAACAAAACTCATAGCTGATAGCCTCACATTTTTCCATATAGATTTATTGTGTTATGCTATTTCTTTGTAATTAAATCCTATTTTTATTTTGCCATATATGTTTTACTACATCTTGAAGAAGGTTTACCACAAATAAAAAAATTTGAAATAGTAAATATATCAATTTATATTTTTGAAAATAACCCTGCTAAAGATTTAAGATATTTATTTAAAACTAGATATTGTTTAGAAACGGAATAGGTAATTAGAAAAATATGCATTTTGCCTTTATATTTTAAGATAAACAACTTTGATTAAATTTAAAAGACAATTTTCAAATGAAGTAGTGTAATATCTTTTGAGCTTCTATATTTTAATTAACTTGATAATTTTTTTTATATATAAAAAAAACTTTTGATGCAAATAAACAAATCATATTTTGATTTATAAAATTAAAACAATATTTTTAACAATATATAATACAAAAAAATTATCCAAGTTTAAAAATAAAGTATATCATATACATGTATTCTTTACAAACATAGTTAAGGATTTCAACAGATTTCATAGATCTTTTCATATAAAAAAAATAGAATTTTTATTACACTATATTAAATATATGCGATAAAATATTTTACAAATGTCATGATGTCTATTCATTATTCAATAATAGCATTTTTCTCTGTAATGCCACCCAGTACAAGCCATAGTTATCAATGGATTCTAGAAGGTTTGTGCATCTAAACCTCTGTCTAGTGCCTACTCATCCAATGTCTCAGATTAGTCTTTAGCTATGGACTTCATCAGTGATGAATCTTGGATTCAAATGGAAAGTTTCTTACTGATAAGAGCATAAGCTAGAATATAGTCAGGGGTATTGGATGAGCATGTACGAAATAGAGATTTTGATGCACAAACCTTCTAGCACCCATTGATTATTATAGCTTGCACTAGGTGGTGCTGCTGTAGAGAGAAGGTTGCTATTGTTTTAACAGATTGTGTAAGCATAAGAAATGGTTATCATATGATGTTTTAGTAGTTATTCAGTAATAAAAAAATTTAAATTAATATAGTTGTTCTAACTCAAAAAAGTAGAACAAAATAAAATAAGCGGAAAAACGAATTTGGAATTGATTATAAAACAACTCCATAAATCAAAAATACATCAACATATATCATGTATTAATTCTTTGATCTCTTTTTGACATCCTCTATTGTAATATATTAATTCCTTCTGCAGCACTTTTTTCTTTTTAAAAGACTTTAATATCTTAATAATTGTAGCTCTCTATTATATTTTATCTCTAACTATATCTTCTTAATAATAACAATAACCGTGGCATTTTAAAAGGATCTTTAGAGTAATTTTTAAAAGTAATATGGTCTTCTATTATAATAGAATTTAATATTTTAATTTGTGAAGCGTGGATAGTTGAAACTGAAATAAATTGAGATACTGGAAATCTCTTTGCACTCGTTATAATGCTTATCTGACAGCCAATCAGATGTTGTGATGATGACAAAGAATTTATGAGAAAAGGGTGGCCACCCTTTTCTCTACTTTTCTTTCTATAAAATCTAAGCCAGTTGAAAGTATTTAAGTTTGAAAGTGTGAAGTTTTAAATATCTTCAAATCATAGGATTTCATGTTGTATGTTTATAATTTAGACTCGGTGAGTTAATTGTGAAGATATTTAAATTTCACACTTTCAAACTTAAATACTTTCAACTGGCTTGGATATATAAAAAGAAAAGTAGAGAAAAGGGTGGCCACCCTTTTCTTGTATTTTTTTTGTCAAGTGTTTGTGGTTTGATCGTCATTCGGACAGCCATCACAACATCTGATTGGCTGTCAGATAAGCATTATAACGAGTGCAAAGAGATTTCCAGTATCTCAATTTATAATAGAATTTGTTTTAGGAAAATCTACTATCATTCTTTCACTTTATATATCTAAGCCAGCAAAGATGCATCCTTGCAATTGTATTTTAAATAGGTCTACATTCAGGAAGTTTAAGAATATACTGACTGGTTTTATGATAATACCATAATATTATTAAAATTCTATGAAAGAATCTTAAATGAAATTTTTTTATTGTTCTTATGTTAAGATAGTGAATTCATATTACATTTATAAACAACAAATTTACCAGAATAATGAGTCTACCATATAATAGTAAATCATCCATGCACATTACTACTGTATGTGGTATACATTTGGCAATGCAATAAGAAAGAGTAATTATTATATTTCTTGAAGAGAATAATGAGTGTATATACAAACTTATTAATAATAATTCAAAGAGTAAGAATGGCAGAGATAAAACCATGATCTAAGGGGCCTCTATTTCCAAAATCTTATTATTATCACTATACATTAAACCATGCAAGACCACGACATATTCAGTTAAAATAACTTATATCACTATAATAAAATATATTTTAAAAATGGCCACAGATCATCATAATCTGCATTGTAATTTAACATCTAAGTTCATATTAAAATGATTTACATTCCACAGATCATCATAATCTGCATTGTAATTTAACATCTAAGTTCATATTAAAATGATTTACATTCTTAAAATAATAACTACCCAAGATAAAAGTTTTTCAAGATTATTTTCTGTAATTTAGAAGAGATTTGAACTTAGGCTTTCAAGTTCTTTACAACTGGATGACAAAAGATGAGTTTTTTAATATACTCTCTAATTTAAAGTCTTTATAAGTTGCATCCAAAGCAATTATAATATTCTATATATCATAATATGAATTGATATAATAATACTTATAATCATGAAGCAAAAAAAGAGAATCTAGTTTTTTATTGTTAATTGTTTAAATTAAAATCTCTATCACATCTTGATACCTGTTTTGAAAACACATCTATAAACTGTTTTAAAGATTTTTATAAAACTAGAAATTAAAATTAGGCTATTCCTTCCACCAGTCTTGTTAATTCTTTTTTTTTTTATGTGTCAAAGCATCGGCCGGGAAGTGAACCCACAAACCTGGGACAACTGCTTGTAAGGCGGCTGTGCTGACCACTTGGCCACCAATGCTTGACAACTCTTTTTTCTTACCAATCTGTGTGTATGAATAAGCTAGTTTTTAATTAATTGAAGTAAATGCTCTGTCTATATTGTTAAAGCTGTATTAAATGATGTCTTTGCTTATGGATGCTATTTGAATTTGCCTATAATGTTTGTTTATTCTCTAAAATCATACTTAGTTTCTGGTAATGTTACCTATGATGTAAATAAACACATTCAGTAATATTCTTGAAATTATTTGGGCTGTAATTGATAACAATGATAGTTCACAATAATGCATTCATTTTTTACATTTTTAATATTTATAAATCAACTTAGTAGAAGCATTCTTAAGATCAAATGACACAACACTGTGGTTTCTAAAACTTCCAATAGTTTAAAGACTAACCTATAATCACTATATTTTAAAACTTCATCCAGTCTTAAAGATCTGAACTTTTTCCATTTATAACTTATAAAAGGCTGCTTTAACATTATAAAACTTGATATTTTTTTTTCAAATCTAAATATGTAAGTGGATAAATTGTTCCAAAAGAAGTTTATTTGTGCCTCATCACCAAGTGCTGTGAGGCCAAAGTCATAAATTTATTATCAAATAAGTCAATTATTATATCATTATTCAAAAGTAATCAAATATTTCTTTCT
Organism: Epiperipatus broadwayi; assembly: GCA_028023455.1. NCBI lineage: Eukaryota > Metazoa > Onychophora > Udeonychophora > Euonychophora > Peripatidae > Epiperipatus > Epiperipatus broadwayi. The sequence goes on along the minus strand of JAQFVV010006593.1, from coordinate 36,287 downwards.
TAAGTTTGAAATATTATTGGCATATAAAAGATTGCCATAAAATATTGATTTAATACAGAGCTGGGCAAACAGTGGCCTGAGGGCCACATGTGGCCTGCTAAGAGTTTTTATGTGGCCCACCAAGACAATTAGAAAAATTCACCTTGAACTGAGATTTCCTTCCTGTACATGACTGAATATTCATCTCAAATTTTCCACTAGGATGGCCACATCAACACACGCATGCAGTGTAGATACAATGTGCAGTGCTTTTCCAGTTGATCTGGTTAATTTCAATTTTGCTTTTTCGTTAGCAAATATATACATTTCCAGAACTTTAGTAAAACCACGAACCCTCCAAAAAAATGTAAAATTGGTGATGAATGTCATGTGTTTAATGAAGAATGGACAAATTCTTTGGTAATATAGGGAATAAAGCAGTGTGTTTATTGTGTCATGAAAAAAGGTGCAGCCCTCCACTAACCTTCACTTCCACATGATGCGGCCCTCTGCTAACCTCTGCGGCCCCTGAGCCAAAACAATTGCCCACCCCTGATTTAATAGTAGTATTATTTATGAGTTAATTTCAATTTTAAAAATATAAATTGCAGGTGTCTTTCAGACAATGATTGTATTTTTACTGTTTTAATCCAACAACCATTTTAAACTTACTGTCAGACATTGAACATTTTTCTATTGTACTCTTATATTATTTATGAAGATCCTTTTCATTTTTCCAAAAGATAATTCCATGCTTTTTACAATAAAATTATTAATAATAAAATAATTATTTAAAGAAACCAACTGAAAATCTTATCTTCAGTGAAATCAGAAATAGATTTAGATTAATGTTAATTCATAACACAGTCCTTAAAACAATTCCACATCTCAGTAACACAACAATTTTAAAAATGTATATTTCAATTTTAGTGTTCAATAATAGGTGAAATTTAATATAAATAATAATTATTTCTAATGTACAGATTAAATTTCTTACAAATATTTTTGCTGTAGGATTCTTTTTAGAATGTAACTATCATTCTAATTCTTGAGCCTACGAATCTAAAACAATTTAAACTTGTCAAGCGTTGGTGGCCGAGTGGTCAGCACAGCTACCTTACAAGCAATTGTCTCGGGTTTGCTTCCCAGCCGATGCTTTGACACATGAAAAAAAAAAAATTTAAACTTATAATTTCTTGCATAATGTTAATTATTTTATATTATTACTTCTAATATAAATTAATTCATAATATACATTGTTTTATCTGTAACTGCATACAAGTGTTTATTTCTTTTTTGCTTTGTGAAAATATTTATGATAATCATTCCAAGTATTATAAGTTTATATTATGATAATCATTTCAAATATTGTGCAAAATATTCAATAGCAATATATTATATTTGAGTTCATTGAAACAATATTGTTATTTTTAATAACATAAAGCAATATTAATGGGGTGGTGGTGGTTAAAAGCTTTTAATTGTATTACTATTATCATTCTATCTGATAATGAAAAGAGCTTTCATTCTCTAAACTTTTTAAATATATGGCACCATGAACCCTTGCAAAGTAGCCTCAGATAATAATGCATAATCTAATTTATATTATTAGCTATTTAATCACATATGCAGGTGTTCCAAAAATAGATGCCAAAATTTTACCTCTCTCATATTACATAGTCTACTTTAACAAGATGATTTTCATTTCTAAAAAAAGGTTGAAGCCACGTACTTGTTTCATTAAAATTCATTCCTTTAAAACTCGGTAGTCCTCAAAAAACATCTTTCTTCTATTGTGAGTTCGTTTAGCTGAGAATACTGTTTCATGATCATATTTTGAAAACTCCACTTCATGTAAAATTTACACATTCCATGTAGCTATATTTATAAAAAAATGAAATACTATTACTCCAACAATTACTTTCAATGTTAAACCTTTTTACTAACTATGTATATTCAATTATAAATAATTTCATTTTTTCCCGACTGTTAATGAAAACATCCACAGAAAAGATAGTTTTTAAAAAATATTTAGCTTTATTACTGCCTAGCATGCTTTCGATATATATATCAAATAATATAAGTATAATAAAACAATCCACTAGAATAAAACTACAAAAATTTTCAAAAAATGTCTATATAAAATTGAAGATTAATATCTTTTGCTATAGCCAGCTTTGAATTGTTTTATATATATATAGACCAAGAATATGATATACATGATATATTGAAAGCATGCTAGGCAGTAGTAAAATTAAATATTAAAAAAAACTATCTTTTTTTTGGATCTTTTATTTTAAATACAAGTATAGTATATATACTTCAGCCAGATGTAATTAGAAGAGATTTGAACCCAGACTTTCAAGCTCCCTTCCGTCATTTATTCTATCTTACTCAACCAATATGCATGACCATAAATATGTGAAAAACATAAATATCTTTACTATACATATTTGAAATATTACAGATTTAACTTGTACTTGGCCCATCCCTCATCTGCATATTTAAATGGTCCTGATCAATATGGGCATGACAATAAAATTGGCAAACAATGGCTTTGAACATACTATCATTAGATTTTTGATGATAAAAAAGGTTAAGAAGTTGAAAAGTGGAGAAAATTGAAGCCTGTTCATTAAAGTTTGAAGATTTGATATCTTAATATTAGACAAGCACTGATTATATATATGTGTGTGGGAAATAGTGATCTGAATCAATTGATGAGTACTGGTTCAGCATGAAATACATATATTGGAGCTCATCTATCTTTTTGACATGACGAGGTCATGTGTATTGGTTATATAAGATGGAGTGGTTGACTGAAGAGAGTTTGAAAGTTCGGGTTCAAATCCCCTCTAATAACTATACATATATCTCTTACAAATAAATTTAATATTTTCATCATATTGGCAAAATTTTTACCAGTATTTAAAGAATTATAAAAGTGAATGGATAATAAGTTATATGCCTGATGATTCTGGTAAAGGAATAGTTATTCTAAAATTATAGTGTTTAGTTCTTTTAAATCACTAAAATGTTTGTTTATATGTATATATTTTAAAATATTTTTAAAATTTTTTCTTGACTATGAGATGGCGATGCATTTTAATGAGTTATTCAAAAGTAATATAATATCGGATTAAAATTTAGTATTTATTAATTGATACAACAATTTAATATGGTTGATTATAGATTTTTATAAGCTTTATGATAATTTGTTTTAATTTTACAGGCACAACATTTTTGGAAAAACACGATTCAGAGACTTAGCATTCTGTAGTCATGAATAATAAATTATATATTCTGTTAAAAAACTTTTATTGTTATTCTTTTTTTTTTTTAAAAAAAATTTAAATTAACAGCTATGAAACTAAAATTTCAATAATTATTAAATTACTGTTGATATTTTTCATTTGCTTTCAATACATTATTAGAATTTAAATGCAGATTATGGAGAAGCTGTATCAAGTGTATATGTCATATATATAAATGTAATTTTAAAATTCAATCTTCAAATATATTGTTAAAATTAATTTCCTGAACGTTGCATGAAAAATATATATTTTTTTAAATTGATAATACAAACTTTTTATAATTGTTTCATTTAAAAATAAAGATAATAAATTTGTTTTGACATTATTAAATCACATTTATAAATTTGTATTAAGTTTCTAAATATAATTTTTTATTTTTCTAAAAGATGAAACTGCTTGGTTTTACTATCTATCTGTCTTTGATTTAACTATATATGTATAAGAAATGGGAGTTGCGGAATAACATTTTTTATACACAAATTTTATATAGTTCATTTAATATATAGGGTATATGAGCATAGACTTTCACACGACCCACCACTCTCCACACTATCTCATAACACTGATACACTTGAACACATATATGTTGAAAAGATAAATAATCACCAATATATGTATTTCATGCTAAACCAGCAATTATCAGTTGGTCCAGATTACCATCTCTACACATATATGCTATAAGTGCTCAGATATATATTAAGATAGCCAATCCTCAAACTTTAATGGACAGGCTTCAATCTACTTCACACTCCAACTCTTCAACCGTCCATCCAATTGAAAATCTGATGATGGAATGCTCAAAGGCCACTCTGAAGCCGAGATTCTTGTCACACCCATGTTGACCTAAGGTCAATCTGACCCTTCATACACAGGAAATAATCCATTTAATACAAGGTACCCTATATATTACATATATAAACACAGGTATATAATAAGGTGTGTGTTTCAGTTATTATATAGTAGAAATGTCTTCCCATCCCTTGTATTAAATGGATTATGTCCTGTGTATGAGGGTCAGAGTGACCTTAGGTCAACATGTGTGTGACAAGAATCTTGGCCTCAGGGTGGCCTTTGAGCATTCCATCATCAGATTTTCAATTGGATGGACAATTGAAGAGTTGGAGTGTGGAGTGGATTGAAGCCTGTCCATTAAAGTATGAGGATTGGTTATTTTAATATATATATATATATATATATATATATCTGAGCACTTATAGCATATATGTGTAGAGATGGTAATCTGGATCAACTGATGATTGCTGGTTTAGCATGAAATACATATATTGGTGATTATTTATCTTTTTAACATATATGTGTTTAAGTGTATTAGTGTTATGAGATAATGTGGAGAGTGGTGGGTCATGTGAAAGTCTGTGCTCATATACCCTATATATTACATATATAAACACAGGTATATAATAAGCCTGTGTGCTTCAGTTAATTTATATTATCATGTAATGATTGTATACCCCTTCACAAGGTACTGACAAAGTGGACTGAAACTTGCCTCTACCTTGCTTGAGAGTGGCGTAGTGAAAGTTCAGATGCACTAATAAAAACAAATGATTTACACATATATAAATATGCTGATATGCTTTATAAGAACATACATTATGTAGTAAATTGTAACAACCTTACAAATGTAATTTACTATTTATAAAACAAATAGCCATTCAGATACAACTTGTAATAGAGTATTTATAGTAATGATTTATTGTTGATTAATATAATTTATATCTTTTTGATTTAATTTTTTTTTTTTTTTGGGGAAAATATCAGTATATGGTAAATTTGTTAGTATTAACAAATAATATATTACTTGTTTTGACATTTTATTCCAGTCATAGTATATACATATTCACATTTCTTTAATAATGCCAGCAATCACATCCCCTCTGTCAGATGCCATGACCATGACTAATATAACAGTCAAAAATGCACTAGGCAAAAATTATAAACTTTATAAAGATTTTAAGCAGACATCATATGCATTTTTGCATATATACCTGATTCTCTTTTTGTGTGGATTTTTTAATGCTATTTTGAAGTTAAGCGATTCATGTTTCTTCTTAATATCTTTTTGTGCGGTTTTTTTTTATGCGATAAAGAAGTTCATATTTCACTTAAAATCAGAATTTCTCCATTTTATATACACATATTAAATTTTACATACTTTAAATGCCTGTTGGAAAATGTTTGGCAATAAATTTAGATACCATAGAAGATTTAGAAAAACATAATGAAACAGAAGTGGAACCTGTTCGTTTCACAGCAAAAATAATTCGAAAAAGTCTTCAACTCTTTAATCAATTGTAAAATCATTTTCTTGCTAATGACATGAATTATAAACTAAATTCCAATGAGAGTTAAATGGTTGTATGTCTGTGTTATGTATGTGTAAGTTTGTATTTTCTTTTATACACATATATACATGGAGAAACTTTTAGACAGAAAAAAATTACAAGTAAAATATTTAAGATCTTTTAATTTCTACTTAAAAAGAATGAATCTTTAAAAGTTTTTAAATATTTTTACTTATAACTTTTTTTTGTCTAAAAGTTTCTCCATGTATATATGTGTATAAAAGAAAATTTAACCATTAGTCATTATTAATAAACTCAGTGGAAGTGTGTTTTATATATATATATATATATATAAATACACTTCCATATAAACACATATATATATAACATGAGTATATATATATATATATATATATATATATAGTTATACTCATGGAAGTGCATTCTCTAACAACTAGACATAGCAGTCTGGATATCACGAGCTTCATAAACAATTAGTAAAATCATTGTCTCAAAGTTTAATTACTGATTACATTGTTGACACAAAACCATTAACATAGCATGAGACTGAAGTTGGCACTAATTGTATTTTCTCTTGTGACGAATCTGAAGTCTTACCAGTTCACAAACGAATGCATATTGTCAAATAGCAATAATGATTAAAAATATGTATGAAAAAATGTAAAATAAATTACACATAAAAACATATTGTTCTGAATAAAATTAAATAGTTAATTAAAAAAAGTAAAAAAGTTTGTCTTGTATCAATTTTTTTCAAATATTTGAAACTTTTTATTAGTCATACTTTATTTCCTTAATTTTTTTATGTGAATTTCAAAGTAATTTGAGCTTGTTGATTTGGTTTTATGCAATTTTTTAAAAATTATGGAACATATCCCACATTTTTCAAGGTAAGTTAAGTCTATTTTTGTGTGATTTTTTTAATGTGGATTTTCTATTGAACCTATCTACCACAGAAAAAGAGACCCAGGTGTAGTTATTTTCTATAAAATTCCTTTTTATTTTATTCATTTTGGTATAGAAAAATAATAATAATTCTGATTCATAGTTTTATTTCATTCATTTGAAGATATAAATAATATTAGTTTCAAAATTCTAGGAGAATCTTTTTTTATTTTTTGACAATCTGATATTAAACATCATGTGAAACCTCAGTTTTTCTTTTATGTTTTCAATTAGCTTATATTTTCATAGTGAATTCATTTGATAAATTTGCTTTTTTCCCATTTTTGTTCTATTAATATTGAACCAGGTGCTTTATCTGCTTGAAAAGCACCATGAAAAATTCAAAATTTGAATATACAATTTTAAAATTTTTAAAAGAAAACTATTTAAAAGTTTTGTATGTTATAGTGCACATACTTATTTATATTTTAAAATTCTGTGATTTTACTCTTCAATAATAAAATAATTTTCTTGGACACTTGTTTTTTTATTGCTGCAATTAATAGCAAACAAAGTTTTAATTTTTTTGAAAAAGCATTTTAATTTTAAGAAGTTTTGATTGCTATCAAGTTCCTTTTTATTTTTGATTGTAATCTATTTTTTTAAAAAGCTGAGACTTATTTTTGCATTTATTTTTTTAATTAATTTTGAATAAGATAAGAGCCCTAGTCAGATGTTTTTTAATTAAGATTAAGCAAGAGATAGAGATTTACCCTAGTTAAAACTTCTAATTAAAGATTAAGCAGAAGATAACAATTCACATAAATAGCCCAGGTTTCTCACTTAATTTTATTCTGCTCATTCTTATTATTCTGTGTGTGATACCTATTTGGATTGCTATACTGCATTATATTTTAAAGATTGCTGTCCATGTCTTTATATCTACATTTCTGATATTATATTTTTGTTGTCTGCTAATAGGAACTACTATTTACTAAATAGCAATCATTCCTGCAAAAATTAAGATAAATGAAATGACATGGATATATATATATATATATATATATATATATATTGTAACCTATATACTATATATATATATATATATATATATATATATATATATATATATATATAAAGTCATAGTTCAATCACATCTTACCTCCATGTAATATATTGTGTATTATAAATAATAAATAGGCGATTATTTTCAGAGCCATCTAACATGATCTATACTTCTACTAATAGAAAATCTTGTAAAATATTTCCCATTTTTACATTCTGCTAACATAGAATATTTTATTTAGTTGGAACACTAATAAACACATTCTTATCAAGCAAAGAATACTTATCACAGATTATTAAATCCTATTCACAAACGTATTTTTGTTTATTGCAATTATTTATGATAGTTCGTTTATTTTAGGATTAATAGAATATAATTCAGAAAAAAAAATATCAATATTTCAAATTACAAACTCTTTAATTTGTGCAGATGTGCATAATATATTAAGATTTTCAAAAAAGTGCAAATGATAAAAGAATTAATATTACAAGAGTCAAAATTTAAATACCAAGTAAGTGTAGGCATCAAGTATGTTCACATATCAAGTATATTTATATATTTGCTTTATTCTAACTAGAAAATCTGTTATGTATGTAATCATTTTGTTTTAATTTTAGTCTCTATTTTAAATACTTAGACTATCATGTCTAATTTTTGTAAACAAATGCAAAACTCTCCATAAAGTAGTGCCACTCTGTGCCAACCAGAGTAATCAATGGATACCAGAAGGCTTGTGCATAAAATCCCTATCTAGTGCCTACTCATCCAATATTCCCAGATTAGTTTCTGGCTTGTGACCATCATCAGTGAGGATTTTATGCACAAGCCTTCTGGCATCCATTGATTATTCTGGTTGACACAGAGTGGCACTACTGTATTGAGAGTTTTGCCTTTGTTTACAACAATTATGTGCTATTATAAGAGATGGTGATCATGTGATGTCTAATTTTTTTGATTGATGAAAATTTATTTTACAGATTAATTCTATTCTTGATCCTTTGTTCAACATTTAGAGTGCTTTTAAGTCATGCCCTGGGTGAGGATAATTTACTCCCTTTGTTTACACATACATTGAGCTATGTTTACTTAAAATAATATTTATTTAAATTTAAATATAAAATAATGATAATATATACACACTCATATAAATCTTTTTTACATAAATTCTAATTGTATTTCAACCATTATATATATATATATATATAATTCTTTTGTGCACATATGTGCTTTATGAAGTAAATCTTTTTCTTTCATTCAAGCTGAGGGAACTTTCAGTGATGAGCACAATAATCATAGATCACAAATTTCATAGTGTTTTTTACATTATTTGTAATTCATCTTGGATTATCCATATTATGTAAATCAGTTCATTTAAATATTTGATCAGTACGATTAATTGAATGCCATTTTTTCGTTTATTTATTATATTTTTGTGATTGGCTAAGAACCAGATTTTTTTTACTTTTTTTGGTCATGTTTTATGCATATAATTTAATTGCAGTATATGGTATGATGTTATATGGCTACTCCTTTATTAAGGTCAGAATCTCTTTGCCAATATTCTAAGAAAAACCTATTAGCCACTTTAATTTCCTTAGCCATTTTCCACCCTAAGTTTTTCCTATATTTTTCTCTATCCTGCTCTATGCCATTTTCATAATGTCATCCTTGTTCTCTCCATGTCCTTTATATATAAATCCTCCTTATCTTTTTCCAAGCCCAGTGCAAAGACCAAGAACCCTTGTTTAGTATAAATAGTTTATATTTATTCTCTCACAACTTCATTATTTGTACCATTTCTGATTATAGGCATTTACATTCAATTAGCATATGTCTAATATTTATTTGCCTTGCTGACCTTACATAACTTGTAGCCTAAATCATGCACATTTTTTTTATTTATGTGTTTATTTCCTTATTGCTAATTGATCTTGTTCAAATCTTGAACAGTAAACTACTTTCCTTACTATTTACATAAATTAACTCACACCCAATATTCTGTTTACTTTTATACATATTTAACTTTTTTTACTATCCAAATTAGTTCTCCAGCTCTCCAAATGTCTATTTTTATTAATGAGTCTTTTCTTCCATTCTGTTCTTTGCTATATAGCACTTAAAATTCTTCTGCATAATTATCCCACCTTTTAACAAGAATACTGAGATAAGGTCTTTATCCAAATCTTCTGCATACTGTATTATCTTTTTCACCCATCTTGTTGTCTGTCTTTTATTTATATCCCAATTAAATATTATTTTGGATATTCTCTTACTTGTTTATAAATTGCAATCTACCAAACATTTTCATTTAGCTTTTTGTATCTCTCATAAAACCTTGACCATCCCATTTCTCAATGAATTTCCTCTTTTACCATCTACACATTTGCATCTAATGTATGTCATTCTACTTCTCTTTGTATCTAACACCCCACCATAAGCTAACCTGCTACTGTCACTTCCTTCCATACAATCCTTGCTATATCAAATTTATTATATGAAAGTATTGTTAATTTCTTTATCAGTCCATTTCTTTCCTTTGCTTCATTTATTCATTTTTTTCTCCCATTCATCCAACCAATTCCCCTGATTATTTAAGACAATTCCCAAATTGTCATACATATTCATCACATGTAACTTTATATCCTCCAAGAAAAATTTATTCTCTTATCTTATCCCAATATTTATCATCATTACTTTTGGTTTTTCTTCACTAAATTTGATTCCATTTCTTTACCTAATCTTACACAAGTCTTCAGTCTATCTTTCATACTTTCAGTGCACAAGAAAAATGCTGCAAATAAAAGACTTATACATTCCTTTGCTATCTATTAATGATATCTCTACACATCTTCCTTGTCTTTCTATTGCCCTCACCATTCTCTCAAATATAACAAAAGCAAAATAGGTGACATAGGGCATTCCTACCTTATCACACCCTATTTTTAACTCTGATTCTATATTTTCTAACTGATATGTATGGTAATTATTTTCATACAATCTCTCAATAAGATTCATTAAAGTTCCAATCATTACCAAATTTACTAAACTTAATCCATAATCATATGCCTTCTTTATATCTATAAGGACCACACATAACTGCCTACTTATATTCCTATTCTTATCTATAAGTTTTGTGACTACAAATAAACTATATCCTATACCTCCTTACATTTCTCCCATTATTTACTCATATCCATTTTGCCAACCTTCCAGCCATAATATATGCAAATACTTTATACAAAACTGATGTTATCACTACCAATTTATTTTTGTATGGTTCTCTATTTAACTCCAGAGACATCTATTGTAAGGTTGAGTAGTAAGGTTGAGTAATCAATGAACACTAGATGGTAGCAATATTATCCAAATCCCCAGATAAGTTTAGCTTTTGGTCATCTTGGCTGAAGATATTAGTTTCAATAGCAATAAAGAAGTAAAAGTAACTGATAGATAAAAATAATAATCAGGGATTGGATCTAGCAATACTTCTTAGTAATCACTGAATAATAAAACTTTCAATTAATGACTTTAAAGTAAACAGTTAGTTATTGCTTTTAATGAAGACATCAATTTTAAGCTAGAAGTACATAGAAAAAACTTTAAGGCACTAAGTATTAATTAGCCATTATGTAAATTTACAGAGATCCTAGGATAATAACCCAAACAGTCTGCAATGAGATCCAATAAAATATTCAATCTTACTATTAGTTGTGTCTGGAAGGGTTTCATATAATAATTTAGTGTATGTGTGTTTAATATTTGATTAATATAAGCAATCCATAAATTGCTTTTTTTTTAAAATAATATCAGAAAACAAAACTGTTGATAGAAAGCTAGATGTCAAATTACCATAAGACTTATTTACTCATCAATATTATATTCTGCTGATTCGGAATTAATATCAGTGCTGAAAGACTGCTTAAAATACCAACTTAGCTGGATAAGTACAATATAGAAAATATCCATTATTTAAATTATTAATAGAGCTCACAAACGTCAAATATCACACCCAAACTTGATATTCTTTAAGCCTTTCTATCTTACTCTACTTTTCAAAAACATATACTATTTACTTCCTTGAGATGAATAATTGATTTCTTCTTTTACTCTTTTCTTAATATCCTCTATACTTCCTTTTAACATATTTTACACAATTCCAGTTTCTAAATACATGCCTAATTTAATATATATTTTTTACTAATTTCTTTTAATCATTATTCATTATTCTTTTCAACATTTCTATGCTTATGATAATATCTGCCAAATTTACCATTCTCCCCCAATTGTCCACATTTCAATTTCACACACACACACACACACACACACACACATATATATATATATATATATAGCAAAACATTTAGCAAACCTCTTTTTAGACATAATTTCCAACTGTTTAACTATATATAACCTTAGTAAAAGAGTTTCATGATATGTGGTTAGAGAACTCTCATTCTCATAAACTGCAAATAATAGAATTTTCATTTAATATATATGACCCATAACTCTAGCAATTTATGAATGATGAATAATAGACTTCTAGCTACTCTTAGTTAAAAGATAAAAATCTTGAATTAATTTGGCTTACTCAGATCAGTATGAATTCGTTGACTGTAAAAATAAAAAACAGTTGATTGTAATATAATGCACTTTTAGCTATTACTATATGAAAGAAAGGAGAGGTATGGGTATTCTATTCCCACGGGTGGTAAACAAATGGCTATATTAGTATACTTACTGAAAATTCTATTAATAATTTAAAATTTTTACTAAAGTATATCTTAAATAAGATACAGCACTCCTTAAGTGAACAAAAACTGATTTTTTTGTGTGTAAAATAATAATAATTGAATAGTTTATTGTTTAGGAATTTATAAGAAATTTGTGTGTTGTAATTGACTGTTAATTATGATTCATGGACCTTTAGTTCCAAAGTTGTATTGTAATACTGCACCAAATGGTATAAGGTTAGGTTAATATGAATAATACTGATTCAAAAAAAGATCAGGAGATTGTTTCTCAGCAACAACTGAATCACAATCAATTAATAACCAATGCTTTTTTTTAAGCATTGATAAAAAAATCTGTTGATAAATTTCTATATATGTTAAGTTTTTTACACACTGCACATAAAAATACATTTCTTAATGCCTTATTTCAATGCTTTCACACGACATTTGTAGTTTAAAAGGGGAAGAAAAAAGCATTGGTAAAAAATCTGTTGATAAATTTCTATATATGTTAAGTTTTTTTACACACTGCACATAAAAATACATTTCTTAATGCATTATTTCAATGCTTTCACACGACATTTGTAGTTTAAAAGGGGAAGATGAAAGTCATATAAAATATGTGCATATCTGCAGAAGGCTGCTAATCAGTTGAAATTGTCATATATTAATTAAAGAAATGTGAAAGTGGTTTATAAGATTTTTGGGGAAAAAAATGGAAGCAATGTAATGTGTGGAAAAATTATTGAACATCTTGAAAGTTCACTAGCAGAAAGCAGACTAAAGTTTTTCAAACAATAAAATACTATGTCCAAAAACACTTGTTATTCAGAATATTATGCACTTTCTTGTTTCATCATGATCTTTAATGAGCTCTCTACATCATTAAAATGCATAAGCAATAGTTAAAATAATGACATCACATGGACCTTTTAAGATGTATCTGTTGAAGGCTTTAACTTTCATGTTATTACAATATTATCTGTTTATGCTTAATAAATTTTATATATAAGCAATAGTTATAAAGTAAAATTTATTCATGTACATTGTAAGATTTTTATGATCATAGTCTAAACTTTCATAACATTAAAAATTATTATTTCTTAAATAAAAGGTAATAATTTAATTTGAAAATTTCTATTTTGTATGTAAATATAATGTTATGAAATTAACTTTTTGCAAAAGCCCTTTAGTGTCAGCTTTTTCTAGAAAGGATGAATTTTTAATTAATGAAATATTTATTTCTAAATGCTTTTAAACCTGATATATATATATATATATATATATATATATATATATATATATATATATATATATGATCACTAGATGGAGCTTTACCAATATCTCACTCTCAAGCTTTGTTTACATAAACACTGAGAGAGATAAAATTCAATATCTCTTTCAAATTGGAGAATTTGAAAGAGCTATTGAATTCTATCTCTCTCAGCATTTATGTAATCAAAGCCTGATAGTGGCTATTGGTAAATCTCCATAAAATGCAAGCTATAAGCACGTTACGAAATTTATAAATTGTTTTGTTTGTCATATATATATATACATTTGTGTATGTTGTAGCGACTAATGGTAACAAGATGTTATGGTGGTTGTTGACTAAGAACATCCAAAAAAAAGAAGCTTAAGAGGGTATTATTTTAGACAATTAAAGGCTATGAAGAAAAACACCACTACATCCATTGGATCTACATTACCATATGACTATAATGATACTAGGTACAATATCCACTTCTTTGTAAGTAATACACTATGGCGCAACTGTGCATCTAATATTAGCAAAAATTATTACTACTCATATTTAAGACTAGCTAAAATTGATAATATCTGATGATGATTTATAATTTTCTGCACATAAAGTGTAGGATTAAATATTAATAAGCAACATTTCTATATTTATACAATTTAATAATGACAACAAGTTGGCACTAAACTCTCATGTTGTATTAAATAGACAGATTGATTATTGCAGAGTTTGAATATCATATAATGATTAATATTCCTCAAAATCATTAATCTCAAAAATTAAGAAAATGATATTTCGTTTTATTTATTTTTAAAAATACATGTATTTAAAGCTGTATTTTTATATTGGACTATTTCCATCATCTAATATGTGTGTTGAATGTTTTTAGAAAAGTTTAATTTTTTAGTTAAATATTCCAAATGCATTCAACTGTTAGTAATATCACAGCAAACAGGTTAGTATATGCACCAACTGTTAGTAATATCACAGCAAACAAATGTTAATAATATCACAGCAAACAGGTTAGTATATGCACTAACTGTTAGTAATATCACAGCAAACAGGTTAGTATATGCACAACGTTTCGAGAGGTATTTTTCTCCCCTCTTCTTCAGGTGTTGCTGGCCTGACCAGTGACAGTACTAGCATGGGATTCGAACCTGGGTCCTTAGATTCTTGATTATTGAAATTTAAGGTAACGCTCTAACCAGCTGAGCCATCCTGCCAAAGGCAACAGTATGTAGTAATTTCATATACTTATCTATGAGGTTCCTCCTGATTTCTCCACTTTTTCCTCAGAGCAAAGTTGATTAGTGATTCTATATTACATGGAAAAATAAAAGAATGTCAAAAGAAAAAACTTGCTAATCTACATGGGCATATCAAAAATCATAATGTACCAAGCAATGTAACAGCTTCATCTGTTAAAAATCTAAGTTCTAAACATCTAACAGATACTGAAATTTCTGTTCTTGAAAGAGGATTAAACTTTGCTGTAACACCATCTAATATCCCCTTATTAGATATAATGGCAGCCACTGAGGAAGTCACTCAAAAATTGCCTTTAGAAGAAGCAGCAGAATTGCGCTGGAGAATAAAAAGAACACTTGACAAGCAACAAAAATTGCAGTCAAACATATCCTATGGGGAGAGGAAAGCAATTAAATCTCTCAAAGCAGATAAATCTATAATTATTCTCCCTGCTGACAAAGGCAATGCAACAGTTGTAATGGATACAACTGATTATGACAACAAAATACAAGAACTCCTCACAGCTGTCCAATATAGAAAAGTGGCAAAAGATCCGATACCAAGTACGGAAACAAAGTTACAAGCATTACTCAGAAAGCATCGCAAGTACTTCACTGATTCAGAAAAGAGAAAAATAACATCATATTTCAGCAAAATTCCTCATCTTTATGGTCTACCTAAAATCCATAAGGATCATGTTCCATTACGACCTATTGTTAGTTCTAGAGATTCACCTTGCCAGAATTTGGCAAGATTTCTTCTCAAAGTTCTAAGTCCTTTGGCATGCAAGACCCAATCATTTGTTAGGGATTCTAGACACTTTGTAGAATTAATCAAGAACATGAAAATTGAAAGAACTGACTTACTGGTAAGCTTTGATGTGGAAAGTTTATTCACAAATGTACCATGTGAAGAAGCATTGTCTATTGTAAGAAAAAGGTTAAATGATGATAATAGTTTACAAACCAGAACAGCTCTTCCTATTGATAGCATAATGGAACTATTAACTTTCTGTATAAAAACAACCTACTTTCAATATAACACAGAGTTCTTCCAACAAAATCAAGGAATGGCTATGGGCTCACCATTGTCTCCCCTGATTAGCAATATTTACATGGAAGAACTTGAAACCACAGCCATAAAAACTCCTTATCCACCTAAAGTTTGGCTTCGCTATGTGGATGATACATTTGTTGTATGGCCACATGGTGAAGCATTGCTACAAACTTTCTGGACACACATCAACAACATATCCCCTTCAATTAAATTTACAATAGAACCAGAACAAGAACAAAAATTGGCATTCTTAGATGTTCTTGTAACAAGACTCCCTCATGGCAAAATCAAAACTACAGTTTACTGAAAACCTACACATACAGGAAAATACCTAGCCTATACATCTAATCACACCAGAAACACAAAACATGGAGTTATACTATCACTGTGGAACAGAGCAAAAGAAGTTTGTTCAGAAACTGGTGATTTGGAAAAAGAAAAGATCTATATAGAACAAACTCTTAAGAAAAATGGTTATCCATCAGCTGTTATTAAGAAAACATTAAACAGACAACAAAAAGAACCATCAAGAGAAAAGACAATTATTGGTACTGTAGTGTATCCATACATTCCAAAAATAGCAGACAAATTAAGGAAAATCTGCAATCAGTATAACATCAGAACAGCTTTTCAGAGCCATACCACACTACGAGGAATTCTAACATCTACAAAGCCTAAACTTGAAATGCTGCAAAGAAAAAACTGCATCTATGAAATACCATGTGAATGTGGAAGAACATATATTGGTGAGACCAGCCGTCCCATTCAAAAGCGCTTGCAAGAACATAAACTGATGATTAGAAGAGAGAAAACAGATGTGTCTAAGGTAGCAGACCATGTATGGACCAATGAACATACGTTCAATTGGGAAAATACAAAAATATTGGATAAAGAAGAAAAGGTACAAAGAAGAAAAATTTAAAGAACCTGCTCACATGACAATGGCAAAAAATCCCATAAGCCAACCTAGTGTGACTATACATAATGTATGGAAATCACTAATCAACTTTGCTCTGAGGAAAAAGTGGAGAAATCAGGAGGAACCTCATAGATAAGTATATGAAATTACTACATACTGTTGCCTTTGGCAGGATGGCTCAGTTGGTTAGAGCGTTACCTTAAATTTCAATAATCAAGAATCTAAGGACCCAGGTTCGAATCCCATGCTAGTACTGTCACTGGTCAGGCCAGCAACACCTGAAGAAGAGGGGAGAAAAATACCTCTCGAAACGTTGTGCATATACTAACCTGTTTGCTGTGATATTACTAACAGTTAGTGCATATACTAACCTGTTTGCTGTGATATTATTAACATTTGTTTGCTGTGATATTACTAACAGTTGGTGCATATACTAACCTGTTTGCTGTGATATTACTAACAGTTGAATGCATTTGGAATATTTAACTAAAAAATTAAACTTTTCTAAAGACATTCAACACACATATTAGATGATGGAAATAGTCCAATATAAAAATACAGCTAGAACACCATCATCACAAACCTTCAGAAAAACACTATGTATTTAAAGCATTTTCTCATTATATTGTTTAATTTGTAAATATATTCAATCATATAAATAATCACTCACAAGTGTTTGTATATTATGTTAAAATTTTAAATTGTTATTAAGTAGTCTAGATTATCTAGTTGTAATAATATTTTTTTAAATAGTTTATTCTTGTTATAGTTAATCTTATGCACTTTTATCCTGTTATTTTTTTAAAATTGGTTTTAAATGTGTGTGTACAGCAGGAATCTTGGATAATTTATTAACTTGCTTCAATAGGTTTTACCAACAGCAGCGTGATTATTCCTTTCAAATAACATTAACTGTAATAATAACTAATAATCAATAATATTTATTTTATTAGCAGCAGAAAATCCTCAATGTAGTAGTTCCATCCAGAACAAGCCTTAGTAATCAATGGATGCAGGAAGGTTTGTGATTAAATCCCTAGCTAGTGCCTACTCATCCAACATCCTCAGACTAGTTTCTAGCTTGTGGCTTTTATCAGTGAGAAGCTTTGGATCTGAGAACATTGCACCTAGATTTATGGATCTAATGCAATGCTCCAGTGGCCACCTTTCACTTATTTAGTTAATTTTAAAGCTAGGAACTCAAGATGAAAACATCATAATGTTTTCAATCCAAGCTCATACACTTATATAATCATGTAGATTTGAACTCAGTTTAGCATCTATACCTTTTAATATCCTTGGTTTATCAAAAATCCCAGTCACCATCATCCCATTGGCAGGAATGGTATAAAACCAATAAAACATCACATAATCACCATTTGCTATGCTTACACAAACTGTTATTAATATTAGCAAACTCTCCATACAGTAGTGCCATCCAGTGCAAGTCTTAGTAATCATTAAATTAAAGAAGATTTATGATAAAATTCCCATTCATCCAATATTCCTAAACTAGTTTCTAACTTGTCATTTTCATAAGTGAGTAGCTTTGTGTCTGAGAGCACAGCACCTAGATTTAATGTAGCCCTACAGCAGCCACCTTTTACCTATTTAGTTAACTATAAAACTAGGAGCTCTAGATGAATACATGTTAATGTTTTAAATCCAAACTCATTTAATTGTATGGTCATATAGGTCTGAACCCAGTTCAAAATCTATACATTTTAGTGTCTTGTCATTATAGTGTCCTTGGTTTATTACAAACCAAAGTTATCATCATGCCATAGGCAGAAATGGTATAAAACCCCAAAACCTCACATGATCACATTTCCTATGCCTATACAAACTTTTACTAGCATTAGCAAACTCTCCACAGTACCAACCAGTGCAAATCCTAGAAATCAATGGATTCAGGAAGGTTGTGCACAAATCTCAATTGAACCCATTCATTGAACATCCCCAGACAGTTTTCAGCCCATGTCTACCACCAATAAGAAACCCCAAATTCAAGAGCACTGACCCATTTCCAAAGATCCAACACAATTCCCTAGTAGTTAAAGATGAAAACACATCAATGTCTTTAATCCAAGCTCACTCTCTTGCACAATCACACAGATCCTAGTCAACATCTATACAACCCAGTGTCTCTGGACCATCAAAAAACCATAACCACCACCATCCCACAAGCAAGAATGACATAAAATCAACAAAACATCTCATGATCACCATTTCACATGCCTACAGAAGCTGTTAGCAGCATTAGCAAACTCTCCATAGAGCAGTGCAAAACCAGTGCAAGCCCCAGAAGTCAATGGTTGCAATAAGGTACATGCATAAAATTAGTAACAAACTCTTCATATAGTATTGCCACCCAGTGAAAGCTTTAATAATCAATGAATGCAGGAAGGTTTACACTGGGTGGGCACCATTGTATGGACATTTGCTAAACTATTAACAGCTTGTGTAAGCTCAGGAAATGACAATCATGTGACATTTTGGTGCATATCAGGTTGACAGACTGTGGATCATAGCTATGATCATGTTCCTTTTCATAGTCCCATAACACAAACTTATTTTCCAGGCTATTAGTGGCTCAGTTATATAAATATTTATGCTGTACCAATGTTGGCTATCGATTCACCATAGTATATGACTGTGCAACCTCAAACCTTTCATTGGACCTCATGTACTATCTGTACTATCTCTTCCTTTTATAAACTGTATTTTGTGTTATTCATTAGCTTGTTGAAATTTTCTGGAGCTTGGAAGCTCACATTGTATTTTGACTCTCATGGATCAACATATTTTTTATTAGAATTTTTAAATTTCTTTCATCAGTATTTCTTTGTTGTACCCCAGGCTAGATAATTCTTTCATATATTTGTCTACATTATTTTTTCTATCTGCTTCATATTTGCAAAGCATTTGATTTCTATTAAGAAATTCCTTGGAACCTACCCAATTTGCACAGCTGCATACTACATTGAATCAATAGCCAACATCACAAAAAGAATGACATGGCATAAATATAAGTACACCAAGGATAATTTGGAATATAAGATAATGTTGCATGACCTTGAAAGAGAAGATAATCATAGCTTTGATTCATAATCTGTCAAAATACTATGCATAGAAGGTGATGATTGAAAAAGGAAAGCAAAAGAAGCCTGATTCATAGATAACCACAAAATTGTGATAAATACAAGAGAAAACAGCATTTAATCATCACACCATGGAATATTTAAATGAACTGATTTAAGTAACATGAGTAATCAAGATCAATTATAGATAAACCAGCAATGATATAAAGCTTGAGAACTATAATTGCAGAGATCATTATGAAAAGAGTCCTCCACTAAATAAAACAAAGGAAGGAAAGCAAAACAAACCTATTCGTAACCAAAGGTCAATTAATATTATATTTACTTATAGTAAAAAAGGTAAAATAAATCTTAATATCACCTTCATTCCATTATCATTATGACTACCTCTGTTATTGTTGGTCTTTTATTGCTTTGGAGATAATTAAGAAATTTGAGCATTGAAACTGGCAGAGGGGAGTGTAATATATGAATTTGGAGCTCCACATCATTTCATTAAACTATGCAGGACATAATTACCTCTATTTGAAGCAAACAGTTTTGGACCTATCTTTTAAATAATTGTTAAAGGCCTTGAGGAATAGAAACCTATCTGTTTGCTATATCATTCTGTACATTTTCCTATATCATGTCTTATGTTTTCAAATCATGATCAGATTTTCAATTTTTCTATACAGCTAGCCTTTTCTGGAGACTAAACCCAAAATATAATGATATTAAAACTTTTGCCACCCACCAGTTGGAAAGATAGATGAATAAAAGCTTCCCTTTTACTAATCCTTTATAGGAATTATTGGAAAGGCTCTTGACTTATCTTGGGTACTACCTTCATTTATAATAATAAAAATGCATGCCATATATGAATTATAAAAAAATAATCCACGCGCCATATTAAAATCAAAATATTTATTTCCATACTATACCCTTATCACAGAAACATTATATAAATAATATTTTTTTCGTGTATAAAATTATGATTAAATACAAACGTGATTGTTTAATATTCATATTATAAAGATGTTTATGAAATTTTATTATAATTATTTCTTAATGTGCCTCAATAAAATTAAACGCACTTGTACATATATACGCACACACATACGTACAAATAATTGTACATATTAAAGCTAAATCGTATTTATGTATATTATATATAAATGAATTGTTTTAGAGTAATCAAAAATAAATATCTATTAAATATAAAATTGTAGTTATAAACTTAAATGTAGTTTTTTTTTGTTTGTTTGTCAAAATAAAAAAAAGATTATAAAATACTGACGGTAGTTTTTCTATTGGATATGAAAAGAATAAAATTGTATGTAAATGTCAACATTGATAAAATAGGTGCTTGTTTGTTTATATTATATGTATGTTCAGAAACAAACACATTCATATATATATATATGTAGACAGTTATATTTGTTTATATGTTTTTAGCAAAATAAATCTATTTTTTACATGGTATACATAATTATTTAATAAACGTTATTAATAGAAGTAGCAAATAAAAAATGTATAAGCAAAAAACTGAATACAGTTCAAACTATAAAATCCGATAATACAATTATTTTATTTTAATTCAATATCTTTTCATTTAGCAATCGTGTTTCACTCACTGTACCAGACGAAGAAAAAAAAAAATATTTTATTCACAAATAATATACTTTCATCTATCAAGTAGTCTTATTCGTAGATGACTGTTTGAACGTGTTTATCGTGAGTTATTTTACCTTAAAGCATCTTAACAGAGAACAAAATGGAACCATTTGCAAACATCAGTCAATAGATTATAAATGATTATAAAAAATGAAAATGTAAAATGTTAATCTAAAGTATATTAATTTTTGACATACCCATCAATATGGATATAATTATTCAATCTCTTTAATAGTGTTTCAAAACCAGAAGACTTTGTGAATCAAAACCCAAAAGATCAGAAAGTTATGTTCTGATCCTGAAAAAACTTCTCAAGAAATTTCTACTCATTTTTCATTATATATTCATTCTGAATTAAATTTAGGTTAATAATCAAATGACACATCACTCGTGAGGTCACGTGATAATTTAAACACCTGAAGTGAGGAATCAAAACCCAAAAGGTCAGAAAGTTATGTTCAGATCCAGAAAAAACTACTCAAGAAATTTCTACTCATTTTTCATTATATATTTATTCTGAATTAAATTTAGGTTAATAATCAAATGACATGTCACACGTGAGGTCACATGATAGTTTAAACACCTGAAGTGAAAAATTTGAGCTGCAATTGAATCCATGGCTCTTTATGTCTACTACTGCACTAAACACACATTATTCTAGTATATATTTATCCATAGGCTTAAATATTGTCTGAAAGTTTCAGCTTAAAATATAATAATAGAATGTAGAATTCACTATTTTTATTGTATTTTTGAAAGTGGATTAACAATGTGTCTCAGAAATTACAAAATACTATAAACATAAACTACTTTAAACTTCTAGGTATGTGACTGAAACATTTCCATTGCAGTAAAAAAAAATTTGACTCAATAAAATCTCATAAAAATCTTTATATTGGAAAAGTTGTCATAAGAAAAAAATCCATTTACTTAACTTTACATTGGTTATTTGAGTTTATTATAGCTATTTACTTTATTGCAAAGAATAAACTCTAAGAACACCTTATTATAGTGTTGAACACTACCATTTTATTATTTTATTATCTAGCTACTTTATAATATCTAAAATTTATGAGCATTCTAGAGAGAAATTTGTACTTAGTTATAAATAGCTGGAAGCTTCAAATGCTTTTCACAATAAATAGGATGCATTCTTGGAAAATATTTTTTCCAAATTTTTTTTCATGTTTCAAAGATGCTCAACAGCTTTTTCCTTGATTATGAACACTATTTTCACTATTAAATTTATTCACTGACCATATTCATACAAATTGCAATCAGGTTGCCTATATTGCCACCTATTGATTCATATAGTAAAAAGTGCTTCATTTTGAAGATATTTGTAAATTATAAAATAGCTAAATAAAATACCAAATATATTATAATGGTCCAAAAGAATGTGAAGATCGAATCTTACCATATCTTCACTACAAGGGCGCCATCTAGGCATTTGAACCTAGAAAAAATTATAAAGTAGGCAGATACGCACTGTTAAGATCCCACTTTATTTTATATTTATTTTAGACCATTAGCCCAAGTCACTAGCTCAGTGGAGTCGCAGAGATTTAAAACATTTTTTTTTAATAAGTTTTAATAAAGATTTATATTCTCAAAATATATTATTATCTAAAAAAAGAATAAAAACAAGCCACTGCCAGTAATTAACACACAAACAATATTTATTTATGCACATATATAATCATTTATATTTGAGGAATAACATTTATTATTTAGCTTTTAATATCAACTTTTAATTCAAATTATTATTTCAAGATTTTAAATTATCCACACAGGTGAAATTTATATTTATTTTAAGATTGTCAAGTATGAATAAACTTAATATTTTTTTTTTATTAAGATTGTCGAGTATGAATAGACTACATAGATTGTATTTGAAAAGAAAATATTCTATCCCTTATTTAACCTTAGGCCAAAAGTTCACAGTCAAACTGGTGTCAATCCTTCTGATACATTGATGTATTTAATGTAGCATGAAAATATGACAGCACAAATATATACCATACTGGCCAGGAATGTACATCTGAACAGCATGGTTAGAGAAGACATTGACTCTTGTCCAATACAGGAATGTTACATCTGTATGGCAAGAAGAACAATAAAAAAAAACTCCATAGGAAGGGACTGTGTTTCTATATCTTGCTATTCCCTTCCATAGGCAAAAAGAAGTGTGTGGTGTATAATGGAGATCCTGCCCATAGTGAACCTCATACTACATCTACTAATTACACCAATATATCCAATCCATTGACCTAATCTAACTACAAAACAAATAACCTAAGATTACCCTCCCCTAATTAATTAATATAACTTTACAAATATATATAGCCATTCCTGCCCAACTTAAATTTAACATTTATATAAATTCGCACAGATGGATTTTATAAAAGTTTGTTGTTTAATGTTGAGCATAGATTGACTACACAGATTACATGCTCAAAAACATTTCAACATAAACATACATGATCAAAATATAAAGTTATTGATGTAATTGCAGAGGGAATTCACTAGAAACCCAATGGCATTCATCATAAGATGCTGCATTGACACCAATAACTAACAAGACATCTGAATAAATACATTTTAGATATTCAACATAAGATATCATTGTTTACCGAATGTCTATATATTTTAATCATATATGAAAACAAAAACATAATTAAACATGAACGAATCTATGCAAGCATCTATGCCCAACTTAAATTTAATGCATTTAAAATTTAAACAATAAAAAATAATAAAATGGAAATGATTTTTTTTTAGCAAACAAATATGTAAAAATTAAACATATATAATTAATTTGAAACATAAGTCAGATAAAAGTTCCTTTTGAAAATTTAGATTAGCTGATCAAATCTTTAAAGTTCTTAATTACTTTTAGTAAAAAATTTTCTGTTTATATCTTACAGTAGAAAAGCTCCCGGTTCCTGGTGTCAATTCCCACAAAGACTTTCATGGAAGACTGGTTTGTTGTTTATACCATAGTTCTCGATCCGGAGGCTGTCTTAGCTGGTTCAATCTTGGTATTACAGTCATTTTATTTGAATTAAGTGAGAGAGAGAGTGACAAGTGCATCTTATTGCTCTTCTCACAAAATCAAGTTGGAATTCTCTGGAACAGTTTTAATTTGAATCGTTTTCCTTTTATAATGATCCTATGGATTCCACGAACAAAACGTCACTAATCCATCATTTTCATTAGGGTCTGAGCTGGGGCTTGGTGCTTCCATTGGTCAAGCTAATTCTTTTTATTCTCTTATCTATATCTTTCCCTCTGACTTTTTAATTATATAAGAGCCCCAAGGGCTAGTTTGTTTTTTAATTAATTTATAAAACAATCATTTCCATTTACAAAAAATATATAAATCTTTTTACAAAAATATTTTATTTTTACATCTTGTAATTTTTTTTTTCTATAAAAAAATACGTTCAAACACTCTTTTTTTTAATCAAAAAAAAAAAAAATACTTGTAAAGTTTTGCACCTGTGCAAATATATATATTGAACAACTCTTTAATTTTTTTTAGTTTTTAGTTTTTAATAAATTTATTTTTATTTGCGAACTTAAAGTTTTTATTTTAAATTAATGTAACGGCATATTTATATATCATTACAATATATATATATATATATATTTATATATATATATATCTATATATATATATATATATATATATATATATATATATATTATAGATAGTCAAAATAAAAGTCATAGATTACATGACCCTATTCTCTTAAGCTTGTAAGTTATAAACAATGAGGATTGACAATTCCTCAACAAGCTTTGTGATAAATGCTTAGCCAGAGCCAGCACTTAAAATATCTGTCAGGAAAACCCCCCCCCCAACCCATGACCATGGTTTCATGCTTTGTACTCCTCAGAGATGTGCCAGGGTAGGTTCAGACATTAAATCTAAAAATGCCAACCCAAAACCAAGCACTTATCTAAAAGTTATCTATTGAGTGGAAAATTTGAAATTTTCAGATACTTGATTAGTATTTTACATTGTAAATGTTGACATTTTAAAACTGTAGTTAGCATTTATCAACAGAGATATGTTTTAATTTGATATCATAATTGAAAATAAACATTATATGTTAGAAATATTGTATTCAGAGAATTATGTATTACTTAATCTGACAAAATATAAACTGTTACAGTAGTGTGAATGTGGATAACTTTTACAAGTAAGTATGAATATTGTGTGAATGAAGACATATTGGATTGGCCAACATCATAAATGATAATTGACTTCTCTTGATGTTGATCTTTGATATATCATATTTTTTTAACCATATTAGCAAATTCACAATTTTAATGATTACCACTTGTAATTTTTTTTAGTAAACACAAGTTAACTTCACTCTTACATCTTCTGACTTACTTAACTTTTTTAAATATATTTTTAGTATCTGAATATTATATTTAAATAAAAATCTTTATGTTAAAATAGGATTTTGGAATTAGGAAATAATATACAAATTATCAACTTCTACTAGTTATCATATGCTTTAAGAATGTCATAAAAATGCACCATCAACTTTGATGACATCTGTTGTTACGTGTAAACTGAATTTTTTTTACACAAATGAGATGTATATATTACAAAATATATACTTTAAAAATATTATATACAAAATATAATAGAAATTTTTTTATCTTAAAAAAAATCTAAAAATATTTTTATAAGAATAGTTAATGCAATAAAATATGTTAATTTCGGTGATTATATTGATTAAAATATAATTTGTCATACATCTTTTCATTAAACACACACGCATATATATATATATATATATATATATATATATAACCAAAACTGTCTAACACTACACTAGCAAAAAATAAAAATGCAAAACCATAAAACAATAAAGTACTAGATTAAATTCAAAATTTTACCAAAATCCTTACACAACCATGGTTTCATCTACTACAAATAGACCTTCTCAAGTGAAAATCAACCTAAAGGAAAACATATATATATACAAACAAACAAACCTTCCCATAATTCATTTCAAACTCCACCTTCCCTTAATATCAAAAGAAGTCTTCATAAGATTGATAGCCTCAGAATCAAGGAGTTTTATCATCAAAGTCTCCTTTATTCTTCTTTTTAACTCATTCTTTTCATAATAAATAACCGAAGCATTGTCAAACAATATTCTATGACCTGTATTCAATTCATGAATATATAAAGCTGAGTTAAGATACCTATGTTTAACTCTACTTATATGAACCTTAACCCTTTCCTTAAGGCTAAATTTACTCTGGCCTACATAAAATTTACCACAACTACATGGAATTTTATAAACAATACCAGGAATAGATCTACTATCAATAGACTGCTTTGAACCATTAAGTAATGAATTCAAATCAGAACCTTTCCTCCATGCAACCTTCTTTCCACCTAACAAATGACTATTCCTATAAACCAAATTATAAATTGATGCTTTAAATGGTAAAGACATATAATCATCATCCTTACCAACAAAATTCTTATCATCCAAATCACGACTATAAACATTATTATTAAATACCACTTTTTTAATAAAATCATGACTATAACCCAATTCTACATATTCAGCAGCAAATTGACTTTTTTGAATATCAGCATCATTATTAAAATTATTAAGCCTTCTATTCCGACAACAAAAATTCAACAAAGACATTTTTTTATGTATAAAAGGCTTTCAATTTTAAAAAAATTAGAATGTTTTTCTGCAGATAAGATTAAGGTTTTTCATGATTTGATTTTGCTGTTAGAGGATTCAATGTATTTTATGTCTAATGATGTGTTTTATAAGATTAGAGAAGGTTGGGTTATTGGTTATGTCATTTCTCCATTGATGTGTGCTGTCTATATTGATTATTTGGAGTGTAGTATTATTAATATGTTTTCAGGTTCTATTAAATTATTTGTTAGGTATGTTGATGATTGTTTGTTTGTTATTCAGAAAGAGAAATTAGAAGAGTTTTTATGTGGATTGAATGGTTTTGATTCTAATATTAAGTTTACAATTGAGGGGGGTGGTTTTGATTTTGTAAAATTAAAGTTTTTAGATTTAAATGTTGAGAAGGTTAATGATGTTTTGTTTTGTAGTCATTTTATAAAACCTAAAAATTTGAGAAATATGATTAGGCCTGATAGTTATCAGCCTTTTATACATAAAAAAATGTCTTTGTTGAATTTTTGTTGTCGGAATAGAAGGCTTAATAATTTTAATAATGATGCTGATATTCAAAAAAGTCAATTTGCTGCTGAATATGTAGAATTGGGTTATAGTCATGATTTTATTAAAAAAGTGGTATTTAATAATAATGTTTATAGTCGTGATTTGGATGATAATAATTTTGTTGGTAAGGATGATGATTATATGTCTTTACCATTTAAAGCATCAATTTATAATTTGGTTTATAGGAATAGTCATTTGTTAGGTGGAAAGAAGGTTGCATGGAGGAAAGGTTCTGATTTGAATTCATTACTTAATGGTTCAAAGCAGTCTATTGATAGTAGGTCTATTCCTGGTATTGTTTATAAAATTCCATGTAGTTGTGGTAAATTTTATGTAGGCCAGAGTAAATTTAGCCTTAAGGAAAGGGTTAAGGTTCATATAAGTAGAGTTAAACATAGGTATCTTAACTCAGCTTTATATATTCATGAATTGAATACAGGTCATAGAATATTGTTTGACAATGCTTCGGTTATTTTTTATGAAAAGAATGAGTTAAAAAGAAGAATAAAGGAGACTTTGATGATAAAATTCCTTGATTCTGAGGCTATCAATCTTATGAAGACTTCTTTTGATATTAAGGGAAGGTGGAGTTTGAAATGAATTATGGGAAGGTTTGTTTGTTTGTATATATATATATGTTTTCCTTTAGGTTGATTTTCACTTGAGAAGGTCTATTTGTAGTAGATGAAACCATGGTTGTGTAAGGATTTTGGTAAAATTTTGAATTTAATCTAGTACTTTATTGTTTTATGGTTTTGCATATATATATATATATATATATATAATAAAAATAATAAATATAACGATAATTAACTATTATATACAGTCTTTCAATCCACAGAAGTACTTTCAGTTACTTCTACGGATTGAAAGATTGTATATAATTATCATTATATTTATTACTTTTATTGTTATTATAATAGTTTTTAATTAATGGACATTTTATTTGTAATATATATATATATATATATAATATTTCTGTATTAATAATCTGACCAACAAACATTCATTCTGCCTTATCAGCACTGAGAAGAAAGACCATGGTGTTTCTTGATCTTAAACTCAGAGGTAAAAAGCCAATAAACTCACCACACTGGCTAATGCGTGTTGGTGAGCAGCCCATCCATGTTCATATACTATATGAATAATCACATAGTAATAACAGCTGCAACAACAAGAATACAAATGGAAACATAATGGAGGAAATTAATCATAGAATTAAACTTGGTTGGAGTGATTTTGGTAGAAATAACTTGATACTAAAAGGAAATATGCCTATGTGTTTGAAAAGGATGGTTTTTAACAAATGTGTTTTACCAGTTCTTACTTATGGATCTGAGACTTGGACACTTAATAGAAGAGCAATACAGAGACTTCAGACCACTCAAAGGAGTATGGAGAGATGTATGTTGGGAGTAACAAGAAGAGATCAAAAATGCAATGTATGGGTAAGACAACAAACAGGTGTTACTGACCTTATTGAAAAAATTAAAAGATTGAAATGGAGTTGGGCTGGACATATTGCTAGAAGAGATGATAATAGATGGACAATTGAAATTTTAAACTGGATTCCAAGAGATTGTAAAAGACCCAGAAAGAGACCACATGTGAGATGGATGAATGAAATAAGAAGGTGTGTGGGGGTGTTGTGGAGAGGAGAGGCTAGAGATTGGAGAAGATGGATTAAACTTGGAGAGACCTTCATCCTGCAGTGGATTGATAATGGTTGAAGATGATGATGATATAATATTTGAAATACTTTATCGCTATATTGCTTCAGCCACACTCCCGTTTAAATAAAGAATAGCCTGAATTTTGGAAAAAGTTCAAGCTATTCTTTATTTAAAAAAGAGTGTGACTGAAACTATATAGTCATGAGGGATTTTAAATATACTATATAGATTTTAGTCAATGTTATTGTTACATATATATATATATATATATATATATATATATATATATATATATATATATATATATATATATATATATATATATATATATATATATATATATATATATATATATATATATATATATATATTGTGCCCTTTTGTATGGGTCACCATTTAAGTTTTGTGCTAATTTAGTAGAAAATTTTAAATTTAAGAAGTATTTTAAAAGTGTGATGTTGACTTTGCTTGTGGTAATGTTACCATAAGTTTAATTAGAGCAATCTGTAATTATTTGATGTGTGAATTGTGTTGGTATTGAGAAGATATTTAAAAAATGATGATGATTATGATGTAATACTGCATTAATAAATTTAATAACAAATATTTGAAGCTAAAGTATTTAAAAGACAAGTTAAAATTAGACCAAGATATTTAGTTAGTTTAAAATATATGTTAAAAAAATAAATAGAAATATTTTAAATTATAAGTACTCAAATTGAGATTAATATTTGATTTTAATAATATCAAATAATTATTTTAAAATCTGATATAATATCTTATTTATTTTAAAAATATTTATTTTAAAAAAATGCAATTGTTAGTTTATTTTTAGACTATGAAGCGTTTCTTGTGTTATAAAAAAAAAAAAGATGTTAGTTAAATTTACACAAGCACGCGTGGAAGTTGTCTAATAAAGTTGCATAACTATTTTACAAAATTATGTTGTGAAATTTATAAATAATACGTGAGTTATCACGAGATAAAAATAAAAGATATTAATGTAGAATATTAAATCTGATTTTTAAAAATATTACTTTAAAAATATAACGTATTTAAAAGATTTAGTTTATTTTAATGATCTTATAAAAGTTAAAATTTAGGCCAAGTGAGAAAGAATATTTTAAAAAATGTTTGATAGATTTGAATAAACGATAAAATTATTTTTAAAATGTGATAATATTAAATATTAAATAAGTCATTATTTTATTTTTAATAGTGTGTTGATAAATATGTAAATAAGCAAAGTTTGATTGTTTAAACGTACCAATCAGATGAGGAGTCTCTTCCACTATAAAAGCTGGATTCAATTGTTGAGGAGGGCTCTCTGTAATTAAATTTCTAAGTTAAACGTGCTATTGAGAAAATAGCCAAATAAATTTATAAACGCTCTTAAAATCAGTTTTAAAAATCATAAGAGTGTTATTGTATATAATTTTATAATTTTTTAAATGATAAATATGCAGTAGAAACTTAATAGTTCCCTATTGGTCTTCTCAATATCGAAACTCAATTTACGTACAAATGATCATGGAAACATCACGTATCGTAGAAATATATCAGAAACTTTATGCTAGAAAAGTAACAGACGCTGGATTAGTACAGAAAACTATAAGATGGAGAAAAGTAGTATTTTGGACTATAAATAGTTTTAAAGTTAAATTACTATTGTCTGTTATTAATAGATATTTTAAAGAAATAAAAATACTTCTGTGGAAAAAAGTATTTTTGACAAATTATAGAAGTAAAATGTATATCTTAAGGAAAGATATAAGAAGCAGTAGTAATTTTAAATAAATACTTGCCTTGTTAAGTCTTTGTGCTTAAAAGACTAAATATTGACGTTTTAAAAGGCAAATAGATTATAAATATGATTATTTAAAATCGTAATATAATAAAATTGCTATATTGAAGTAATCTAAAACGCTGGACGTTATAGATGAAGAAATTAATTCTTACCTGAATATGTTATTTATAAATGCGCAAGTAATACATGGATGTCCAAACTAAATTAAATTAAGCCAAGCATGCCAAGTTGATTAAAAAATTCAATGTAAATAATTTATAAACTATAAATTAATTTAGAAATAATAACTTTAAAAATAATATTTTATGAAGAACTGGATCCAGAAAGAACTTATAAACTATTGTTTTAATTTTATTTGTTTTCTTGTTGGAACTTATTCTTTTTTTTAAAAAAGAACGTTATCATTTTTTTATTATAAACTTTCAAGAAACACGTGATACAACGGAACAGGAAATAGTGTTTTATTGACTTTATACGCAGGATATTTGTTAGAACTTTTATGGTAGAACAAAAGTCATCGCTGGAATCCGTAATATAAATTTTTATTTTATTTATTTAACATAAAATTTAAAATATTATTAAACTATTAAAAAATAGGTTAGGTACATTTATTAAATAGTAACTTAAAAATAATATAATAATTAATTACATAAATTTATTTTTATAATTAATATAACACGGAATATTTTAGTGAATGTTATGAGTATGAATGTGTATTATTTTTGTTTTCTGAAGCTGCAAATTCCGAAGACTACTGGATAGCAGAATGGACATTATTATTATTGTGGTAAAAACATTGTATAATAATTTTGATGAATTTAATATGTTTTCTTTAGATCAACTGAATATGTTGTTGTTGTAGAATGAATGGATAGATATTTTATGAAAACACATACATTATATTGGCAACGAACTTTATTAAAATATGCATAACTTTAATTTATAATGTAAACTTGATACAACATTACGTAAGAAGCTTAGAAATAATTATATGATTCTTTCATAAATAAATTTTGATATTTTTATTATGTTATAGTATTAGAATTATATTTATTCTTTATTTAAGTATTATTTTATTATTTGCAAGATAGGAATAGATTTGAAAGACTCTATTTTTTTTTGTTTATATTTTGTTTTATTAAATAAGTTAAGTTACGTTATGGGTAGAGGCTTATATTTGGATTGAAGTTTATTAAGTATAGACGATGTAGTATAGGTAATTTGGATGATGAATATTTTATTTAAAGTTGATGTTTGTTTTCCGGAAATTTTAGATAAATTTAGAGGATGTTTATAAATAAAAAGTATTAGAAAGGATTAAAGAACCCATCAAGTAAAGTAATGATTTTTACACAGAAAAGAATCATAGAATTTATCTAAGGTAATGCTTTATGAATTTAGAATTGATAAATAGTTTAAATAATAATATTTGAACAATAAAGATATGTAATGCATATTTGATAAAACGTATAACAGGAATTACATTAAGTAAAGTATAAGTACAGTCAATTATTTGTTTTTACATTACAAAGATACATTAATTTTATAAAGCTATTAAGCAATGCTAATAATAAAGTAGATATATGATGATACATTATAAATGGTAATACTTAATTAATGTAATTATTTAATAGGTAGAGCTACATTATGTACACATGCTACATAAATAGTCTTGACATATATTGTTATTTGTAGTAATTAAAGTACACTATTATTTATTAAATCTAAATTTTTTGAAAAACACACTGTAATATTATAATATGGCATTTGAAAGAATGTATAATTGCTTATGAAGTACATGATTTAATAACAGTGTAAACAGATTGTATTATTATTTTCTTACTTAATTCAGTTTATATTTGTTTTCTTAAGTTCTAAAACTGTAAATAGTGTAAATAAATTTTATTTGAAATTATTGTAAATAAATTTGTTAATTTGTTTTAAAAGTGTGTCGAGTTTCATTATTTTTCACCACAGTATTTTGACATCAGATGATTTGAAATAAACATAATATTTGCACAAAATGAATTTGTTATTATTACTTAGAATTGAATACCATATTTGCTTAACATTATTTTATAAGAATTGATTGACATGAACATAAATATTACCATGGTCATAGAGTAATTATAATGCACATTATAAGAATACAGTATTGTTTATTGCCACATATTATTAATTATAAGATTTTGATTTATTCTAAAATGAAGATACCATATGAAATAAAAGATATACATAGGATTGTTTATTCATTTAATGATTGATTATATCATAGAAATAGATGAGATTAAATTACACTTTAAGATTAGTATTATTTATTATTATTATTTAAATAAGTTAGGTGTATTTAAGTTTGATATAAAATCCCACATCATACTTATTTACATGAGTTATTATTATTTTAAAACAGCTTAGAAGAACCTGAGATTATTTAATTATATGTTAAGTTAAAAGTTAGGAATTATTTTAGTATTATTAAAGATAATTTATTTCATTTAAAAGTCATAAGAATGCTATAGATGTAGTGGTAAGGTGATAAGGTAGTGGTAGTATTCTTATGCCATTGAGACAGTATCTTGGGAGATATTGACTCAATGTAAATCTGCTTATTACTTTGTAACTTTACTTCACAGTCTCATAATTTTATTAAATACTTATTTAATTAGTATAATATAGAACTATATTGATTTTGATGATTGATAATAAATTTAATTAAGATATGATAATATAAAAGTATATTAAAGATAGATATGCAAATTTTAATTAAACATAATAATGTAACTGAGCTAGTTGTATTTTAAACTATTTTATATATCAAGAAGTAAGGGTACAATATATATATATATATATATATCACTAAAAATAGTCAGTACTTAGACAATCCCAATATCAATAACAATCAAGAATTTCAAACTGTTGTCAAGGCAAACTCCTTTTAACAATAAAGGTGGAATCCCACCTTTATTAATGGTCTAATATACTTATATATATATATATATATATATATATATATATATATATATTTATATTATATATATATGAATATATATATATATATATATATATAAACAAAAAAATAAAGACTTATAAATCCAATAAATAATATAATATTTCAACCAGAGGACTGGTTTTCATCAGAAAGAAAAAAAAATACACAGTAAAATGGCGATAATCAAAAATTACAGATTTGGCAAAAGATTAAAAATTTAACAAAACCCCCGTGATTGGTCACAAAATCTAACACAGAATATCTACCCAATCAATGACAAAATTCAAACAAAAAACAAAACTACATTCCCTCCTAATCAAGCTTAAATTCTATTTAAATTAAAATAAATATAAAAATAAAAAATCCAAAATTAAAAATTAAAATATTATACATATGTGCATACATAGAAAAATTAAACTATGCTCACACACAAAAAATAGCTGTGCTCACATTAATATTCATTAAAAACTAAAATACTTATACATTTTAAAAATTATAGTTAGTGCAAAGTACAATAATTTATAACTAATTATTTATCTATAAACCAATTAAACACAGATATTAAACATCCATGTAACCAATCTTTACATAAAAAAACCTCATATAAGAAAATTTTCACATAAAAAACACACATATAGAAATCATTTAGGAGACCAGGTAACCCAGAGATGTAATAGTTCCAGTGTTCAAATTCAATCCATGCGGTTCTAAGGTCTTGAATTTAAAAATAAAAAAACTCTCCTTTTGTTTCCTCTCCCTTGTAGAAGAAAAACCTTCCTGAAGAATCACTACTTTTAAATCATCAATTGAATGATTCGGTAAGTTAAAATGTTTTGAAACCGGTCTATCTTTATTCTTATGCAAAATGTCAAATCTATGATTAGTCATTCTGACATGTAAACTATTTGCTGACTCACCTATATACTGGTTTAAACATCTACTACACTCTATCAAATATATCAAATTAACACTTTTACATGTAACATAATTAGGAATATACCATTTGAAATTACAATTCTTAGTACTAAAGACCACTTTTGTCACAACAATATGTTTACATGTAAAACATCTTTTATCTTTACATGGAGAACATCCTTTTTCCTGTACAGAACTACTAATAAAATTTGTTTTGACAAGTATATCTCTAAGTGATCTATGTTTTCGATATACAGCCTTAGGTGGATCAGAAAAAATAGATTTTAAATAATCTGTGGACTGTAATATGTTAAAATGTTTTGCCAATATCCGGTTAATATTCGGTAAATCTCTATTAAAAGTAAGAACCAATGGTGGAACATCTAATTGTTTTTTACTCTTTTCAGATAAAAGAAGTTTCTTTCTATCAATTAAAGAAGATCTCCTTACTGCATTATCCAACAATGTCTTAGGATACCTCATATTGAGCAATCTATTATATAAAATACTATTATTTTGTTGAAGAAATTTCTCATCATTACAAATCCTCTTCATCCTTAAAAATTGACTATAAGGAATATTAGCCTTTAAATGTTTAGGATGGTTACTATAAAAATGTAGATAGCGGTTATTATCAGTTGGTTTCCTATATACAGTGGTAGTAAGAACTCTATTAGTGTAAATAACTTCAACATCAAGAAAATGAGTAATTGATTTTGAAAAATTCATTGTGAAATTAATATGTTTATTAAAATTATTTAAATAACTTAAAAAATTATGAAGTTCAACTTCACTATGTGGCCATATCATGAAAATGTCATCTATATATCTAAGCCAAGTGTGAGGTTTCAGCTTAAATTTTTAATCTTTTGCCAAATCTGTAATTTTTGATTATCGCCATTTTACTGTGTATTTTTTTTTCTTTCTGATGAAAACCAGTCCTCTGGTTGAAATATTATATTATTTATTGGATTTATAAGTCTTTATTTTTTTTTGTTTTTATATGTATTTCCTTTGGTTAGTTTGTTATATATTAATATTTTGATATATATATATATATATATATATATATATATATATATATATATATATATATATATATATATATAT